>JAOXYL010000042.1:10953005-10968912 GCA_028564955.1 Terapon puta
ACTCTGTGAGTGCAAATTACACGACAAAACAAATCTCCATATAATTTCAACTAAATACATCTGCAACTTTTATATTATCTCAACTAAAATTCCATACCCTTCTTACTTTTGTCCAGGGCTGAAACATTCAATTCATATAATAAATCAATGACTTTTCAGAAATAATCATCGTTGAACTTTGTGGTACTTGTATATATTTCTGTCATTGTGTAAAGATGTCTGTAAAATGTGTTTGCTCTAGAGTGAATTTCTCCATGGTACAATTAATTCAGATTTAATCCGATTTAAGAAATCTATTAAGGAAACATTTTGAAATATTGTCAAAGGCAAAAAACAGACCAAAAATAGGGACCTCTCCTTTAATGTCTTTCTTTTAACTCAACCCGCCATTTTATTTACAATAATCAATTCACAGAAGAAAAAAATCAACTGGCACATTAAAATAACTATCACTGGCTCAAGACATATTTCAGCCAGCTCCATATTTCAAAACACAATAAACCCGAGCATGGAGATAACATGAAAACAGAGCACAGGCTCTTGTGTGTGAAGGGTCTGTGGGAGGGTCCGAACGCTTTATTTTGAAAAGCCCGGCCGGATGTGTGTTGTCCAAATCTTCCCTCCTGACAGCTCAGTGGCCTCTGAGTCCAGACTCCAGCACAGAGCAGGAGGATCTCCTCGGCGGACGGTCTGTGGCAGCCTGCTGGCCCGGCTATTTCTCTCTCTTTTCTTTTATTTTCTTGGATTTACGCGCCTCAGATAAATCCCGGGATGCCTTCAAATAAAAACGTCCAAGGTAACTAAACACCCCCACCCACCCGCTCCTCACCCATGGGTGTCCCTTCACGTTGAACCTGAGTCTTTACAGCAGAGCATCAGCGGGGCCGACCGGACGAGACTGCGTCGATATTGTTCAGATAACGTGAATACTATTGATCTCCTCTGTTGTTTTTCTCTTCTTTTCTCACAGGGGGGAAAGCTTTCGGGCTGCTAAAGGAGCAGCAAAGGCAAAAACTGGAAGAAATAAACCAGGTGCGTGTTTTTTTTCTTCTTGTTTATCCTCGCGTCTCTAAGGGCGAACCTCGGGGGAGTTTGATTTTAACGAGGCCGCGCACACTTGACTTGGCATTGGCCTTGTGTGTTTGTGAACGCACCGCGGGCGGCACGAGCCTTCCTCCTCCCCCCCTGCAGTGCTGCGAATAACGGACCCCCCTCAAATGCCGCACGTTGTGCCACATTGTATCGGAGCGCGGCGATGTTGTTGATGCGTTTTATCGATCTGGGCCCCCTTCTCCTCCCCCCAGCCCGGTGGTGGCACTTGTTGAGCGGGTGCACGCTGTCACACATCCCGGCGTTCAGGGATTCAGGGAGGGTTTGCCCGGGTATCGATCCGTGCGTCACCGGCCGCCGTCGGAGCCTTTGTGCCGTGCGCGCGTCACGTCGCGTCGCGTGTTTGCGCGCACCGCCGCCGCCGAGCTTTTTTGGACTGGAGACAGGTGTCTGAATGAGCCCTTTGTCTCGCGCTAGGCCTCGCTCGCTCCCTCGGATGCCTCTGGTTCCCGCAGATTAACTCGGATGTCTGCGTAATCTCCGTCTTCCCTCCTTTTGGCCGCGGCGCTGTCATCGCCGGGAAACCAGGTCACCGGCGAGAGAGCCCGAGGCACGGGTGCCTGCTCCACCGAGGACAGATCTGCAGTTGATTATTTAAAAAAAAAAAAATCCGAGCAAAAACAGCAGCTGCACTGTGATTAAATCCGTGTTTTCTTTTCATGCGCTGACATCCATCCAATGTTATTAACGTGGGGAGATCCTCTGGGACTCCACGAGCACCGTCATGCGTAAAGGGTGCTCATTCATTTATAGAAACCACGTCTCATACACACCGAGGAGCTGAAATAACCAGTCAAATGATCGATTGGTCGATGGAAAGACCATGTGAAACAGTTTTTTTTAAAGCAAACATGATGATGATTCACAGGTTTCACCACCTCATGTGTGAAGATGTAACTGTTTAATTACATTTCTTGCAACATTAATCTGATTATCTCTGAGTTTTAGACTTTTAGTGGAAAAAATCAAGAATTTTATCTTATGCCACAAATGTTTTTCATAACCAAACAGTTCAGTAAAACTTTGTAATGAAAACACTTGTTTCCTGCGGCCTTAAAACACTTGATCCCATTTGACCTCTGTGAGATTTTATGCCTCGCACTATCGGCCGTGCACTTGTTCAAATACACCCGCATACCTGAGAGATACACTGTGACATTCCTTTGTGTGTGTGTGTGTGTCTGCGTACGTGGAGGGTTTGCAGCTGTGATTCAGCACGTCTGAGTCAGGCGTCCCTGATAAACATCCAACCGTGCGCGGCGTTTACTCTCCTCACCCTGAATTACAAGCTGGATGGACACACACAGGTCAACGTAGAGGACGACCTCGCTCTCTCTCGCTCTCTCTCGCTCTCTCTCTGTCTCTCTCTCTCCCTCTTGTCTCTTCCTGCCCTGCAGATTGAAGATGACTCCCACACGGCAGATTGCGTCATTATAATTTCATTAGGATAGCTCCCTTCGGGCCCTTTTTTTTCTCTCTCCCTTTACTCCCTGGTGAGGTGTCCCGCTTATAAATGAACACGGAGATAAGTAATGACAGTCGTGAGGGAGGGACACGTAAAGATTGTGAGTCATCGTTCTCAAGTTGGATGTGTTTTTTTTTTTTTTTATGTATCTGAAAAGGCAGATGAATTTCTGCATGGACGTCTCTCCTGTGCATTGTAGGTGGAGGTTTCTACGAAAGTTTAAAGAAAATGGGTTTCAGGTTCATTTTAAGGGGTGTCAGTCTTCAGCCCAACTTGTAAAACGTGTTTGTCCTGATCACCCCTCGTTTGCTCACCCCTCTTCCCCCCTCTCCTCCTCCTCAGGAATACCTGGAAGACCAGAAATACAGGGATGAAGAGGACCTGGCGGAAAAATTGGAAAGTCTCAAAAGTAAGCGAATCCAGCCCTCCTTCCTCCCCCCTCGGTAGTTTCACCATCTGCAAGGGCGTGTTCCCCTTCTCCTGGCTTTTGTCCTCTCCACAATAACTGTTTGTTTGTTGGCAGGTCTGCACACACACATACACACACTCTCTCACACACACTCTCACACTCAGAGATAAATCTTCAGCATTTTGTTTTTCTCTGTGGGAAAGATGGGCCGCTGTGACTTCCGAGAGGTTTCGCCGAGGCCGAGTCCTCAGTGGCCTTGGAGGAATGTGCCGGGGCGTTCCTCTGCTTGTTGTTACAATATTCAGAACTTTTGCAGGGTAAACTCCTGAGACCAGAAAGAAAAAGCTCTGCTCCTAGGAGCTAATTAAGGGCACGAAATTGCACGATTTAGCGAAGGACGCCTCCCCAAGTGCTGTGGATATTACACATGGATGGTCTGTGTTTTTGCGATTTGCTCTCTTCCAGGCAGAATAATGTAAGGCTGTTTATTCTAATAGGGGGCATATGTCTTGAAATGAGAAACATGCTCCAGTGTCCTACTTACCGTCCGTGCTCGCTGGAGGAAATGGAGCAGTAATGTATAAACAGAAAGAGGACCCGACACCCAGGTCCTGAGAGGGTTGCTAAGTTTTTTTTTTTTTCTTTCTTTGTATCCTCTCCCTTCTTTTTCCACATACTGTCCCACTAACCCAGAGGTCAGTATCCATACGCGGCAATTTCTACCCAACAAACCACGTCACATCAGTGCTACTCATGGCCAAAAAATGTTAAACATCTGCTTTAATGTTCACACGACTGCTGCCACAAGTATTTGGCCGAATCACCCCACAAGTATTCGATTATTCAAGTTATATCTTTTTATTATTGTTATGATACTATTATTTATTGTATGGCCATAGCTCATCAATGTGTTTGTCACTAAAACAACCACCATCTAATCATTTCAAAAAGTAATTTAAATCAAGAAGGAAGCTAACGGTATGTTGCTGCTCTTTTGAATAAGACAAACTGATTCTGTCAGTGTTCATATTAAACTTCATTTCGAAGCAGCTGTAAGTGGCGGCCCCTTTGCAAAGTTTCCAGCCGTTTGGCTCAGTTCAGCTCAACAGGTGATCGATTGATCGATCACACGGTCCGTTCACTCGCCACTTTGTTAGATCGAGAAGAGTTGTTTCATTGAGTCGGTAAAAGTCTGAACAAACAGACCAGTCAGTCCAAAACAGGTGCAGGTGTTGCGGGGAAAAAAAAGAAGTCTATACCACAGCTAGATCACCAGCTGGACTCTCATTACATTTTTTTACTTAAAAGTTTAGAAAAAGTTGATTTGTGTGTGACAGAACATGTTAATTCACCGCTTCACTTCTGTATGAGACCAGTGTTGACAGCATAACGTTACGACCAGAAAAATGAGATCAGTTCAGTCGGATTTGTTTCTTCTGTGTTGCCTCCTGTGTGTGTTTTCTGTGTTTATCCCTGCGGCAGGTTTAAACTGACCACAGCTCACTGTATCGGTGTCACACATTGTGACCATTTCCAAACATGTGCAGGTTAAACTGTCTAACCTGCATGTGGCTTGGGTTTTTTATAACTCGGCGTCTACTTCAGTGTCTACAGATCT
Source organism: Terapon puta (assembly GCA_028564955.1). Classification (NCBI taxonomy): domain Eukaryota; kingdom Metazoa; phylum Chordata; class Actinopteri; order Centrarchiformes; family Terapontidae; genus Terapon; species Terapon puta. The sequence continues at coordinate 10,957,608 of JAOXYL010000042.1, forward strand.
TTTTTATCTGCCAGTCTGTCGGCAGATGGAGAGGAGGGCGGAAATTGAGTCATTTTTAGAAAGAACAGAGTCCTGCACTGAGGCGTTTATCTGCCCTGAGGGTCTTTTTAAAAGGATGGAAAAATACTTTCTTTATCTGCGGGCCAAAGTGGCAAGGGAAGTGATTGTCCACTTCAACTATGTTATCAGCGAGGGGCTTTTTTTTTTTTTTTTGGTCACAGCAGAAACGCGCCATCCAAACAGATAAAATCAGAGTTGAATCACAGAGTTACTCATGAACATCAAAAAGAAACGAGGAAAGATGATGATGATGAAGGCAGAAAATGGTTGGTGCTTCGCGTTTGTCCTTTTGTCGTTCGCCGCTGAGGGGATGTAGGTCAGGAGGATGCACTGAAGACCTCGGTTGTGTTCAGCTGAGCCATTTTCTGTGGCTGCAGATGATCAACAGGCTGGTCTGCGGCAAGTGGCCCACTCAGGAACAGCTCTGTGTGTGTGTGTGTTTGTGTGTGTGTGTTTGGGGAGGCCCACTCCTCAGGGTCTAGGAACAGGGTCTGCATTGTCCCGTCCCCCTCCTCACGGGTTCACACAGTTAACACAGCTCTGTCTCTCTCTCTCTCTCTCTCTCTCGCTCTCCCGCTGCCTCCCAGCACACACAGAGCTTCCAGTGTGAGACAGAAATAGCGAGTGTAATCCGACCAAAGCGGACTTCTGGACAAAAGAGACTGGTTAAAAAAAAAAATTTAGAGAAGAAGCGGGAAAACGTCTGTGTTTGGCAATTCATCGCGGCAGCCACTCCACTAGCTTGTCGATAATGAGCTTTTATTCGTGGATGAGAACGCAGCAGTCGCAACAAAGCCCGCGTAAACACTGATTTAAAACATCAGTCGAGGCAGCCATGAGCCATTTAAGATGCTCTAGTCAAATCACTCCCTTTTTTTTGTCATTTTCACACAGTGATGTAGCATAGCAGCTGAAAACTATCTACATCTGCACTATAAAATGACACAACTGCAACATTAAGTGTGATGGAAACAACTGATCTCATTTATTCAATTAATTGTTCAGCCACAGTCAAATCATGAGACACGTGTGGGTTATATTATTATCTGAGTAGAGTGTGTTGGCAAAGGATTGACTAATACATTTCTCATCATTGCTGCTGCAGAAATAATAATAAATGACATCATAAAAATTAAAGTACCAGTTCAAGCCCAAAAGGAAAAATGCGTCCTTATTTGGACTTAGTTTGATATTTAACAGCAAAAAATTGAAGGAAAATGTTAAAGTTATAGGAAGAGGAAAATAAGCTTTTTGACAGTGAGAAACACTGCCTTATCTGCTTTGCTTATTTCAGGCTGGTGTGAACGTGGTTTGAATTGTATTGAATCATAAGAAAAAGAAACTGAAAAGCTCTTTCTTTCTGTTTCTGTTTGTGACCTTTGTTGCCAGTAAAAGTTTTTTTTCTGCACAAGAGGTACAATACAAAGTACAGATGCTTCTTTATCTTCAGCTGCAACCAAAAACACCTTTAAACTTTCTGATTGCCTTTTAATCTTTTTTGCGAATCAGAGCGTCACAATTCCCAGTCTGAACGTCTTTGTTTTCCTTCCTGATTGCTGCGTTTGAACTTTTAAGTTCTCCTGTAGCTCCCTGACCTCCCTCCCTCTAATCTGCCCCTCTTGTGTCAGCTGCCCGTCGCCTCCTTTCTGCTGACAGACGTCCACAAGACACACACAGAAACACACCTGTCATTATCAGCTGTTTGTGTCTTTTCCTTTTGCCAGGTCAGCTGTCAGCAGCATGTAAGGCAGTGAGATCACTGGACTGTGTGTGTGTGAGTGAGTGTGTGTGTGTGTGTGTATGTGTGTGTGAGCAGTTTTTTGCTGACATGTAAGATGCAAACCGGAGATTGCCACCTGTCAAAATGTTGCAAAAGAATCACCACTGTTGAGTGATAATGTCCTGCCTGTGTTTTGCAGATAAATACGCTGAGTTCGACCTGAACGACCAGGGCGAGATTGGTGAGTAGTGACGCCGAAGTGGCCAACTGCACCCCCCAGATAACAACTGTCGGCCCAACCGCACGAGGGAACAGTAATTAATACTGCGCCTGTATTGTCTGGGCAGGGCTTGAGCGGGCTCGTGTGTCATGTCTGTGTCCTGTAAGTAAAGTGAGACCTGCACTGTACACGCCCCGGTGCGAGAGGAGAGGTCCTGTAGCTGTTGAGCAGATGTGAGGCGAAGCGTAGTGTGGGAAACAGACAGCGGGTATGGCGTCTGACTGCGGGACCCGACAGAAGCGGATGAATGTCCTACATGATCATTTTTATTTTAGCAGCATAGCTCTTAATATGGCAATGTCAGAGTCTTTGTCCACCACTTTGGCCCAGTCTGAAATATCTCAACAACTACTGAGTGGGTTGGCATTTAATATGGTAGGAATGTCAATGTTGTCACATGAAGGGTCTGTATATAATGATTCATATGTATTAAGGCTTTTTTAATTGTACAGATTGTAACATAAATTATGAAATGGAACTTAATCAATTGACTGTAACACCCCACAGACTGATTTCGCTCCATGACATTACTTTATGTTGAATTAAGTTTTTTTTTATTTGGAGGAGCTACAATGTTAGTAAACCTCCTATCCATCCCAACTCCATTCAGATCATTTGTCATCTTGCGGGCAGAACCGACAAAGCCTAAATTCGGCATTTAGCACGCTGACATTTAGCCCAAAGGAACACTGTGCCCACGCGCAGCCTCACAGAGCCACGAGCAGAACAGCATATCTTGTTTTGTCAGCCGTTCGTTCTAAAGCTCTGGTTCCTAAAGGACGCTGCAAACTCCGGAAGGTGTGACAGAGTCAGATGGTAGAAAAAGGAGGCAGGGGATGATACACAGAGTTTTAATTTAACTTTTACAGAGGTGCTCCAGCGATTTAGCGTCACACTTCGGTCAAATTGCAAAACCTTGAGACTGATTGTAAGAAAAGAGTGATCAGAAGTGAAGCACTACAGGCTGAGATTTACTGAGGCTGAGTCCGCTGTTTGTGTCAAGCTGCAGATGTGCTGGATCCTGTGTTTCCCATAGTTTAACAAAAAAATTATTTATCATCAGAACCTCCCTTCCTCCTAAATTTCCCTGCATTTCAAACCCCGCCCTTCCAGTGTGCAAAATGTTAGTTCCCAAGCTGACATCGAGGTTATCTATTTAAACTTGGAAAGACCCAATATACAGCTGTGTCAGCAGAATCTGTTCTGAATGTGTGAACGAGCCTTTAAAATGCCTCAGATGAATTAAATCAAGCATCGGGGCTGTGTTGAAACTCCCTTACAGGCTCATTCATATTAGAAATGGCTCATAAATACACAGAAAGGATTCTCACATTCTCTCAACCAAACATGAATCTAACTGTCGGCTGTGCCTCCTCGAAGATCTGATGGGTCTGAAGCGAATGATGGAGAAGCTGGGAGTGCCCAAGACCCACTTGGAGTTGAAAAAAATGATCGTGGAGGTGACGGGCGGCAGCAGCAACACCATCAACTACAGGGACTTCGTCAAGATGATGCTGGGCAAGCGCTCAGCTGTGCTCAAACTGTAAGTCCACCTCTGCATATTGACTTCATTAATCTTCTTTTACATGCATGCAGATTTAATTGTGTCTGTAGACCATCTGCTGGGTCATTGTGTGTGCGTGCGTGTGCGTACGTGCGCTCACATGTCTGAGAGGGAGGATGTGAATCGTGGGCCGCGTCAGCCGATTGTTTCATCCATCAGCAGGGGGTTTCTGGGACGACTCGCGGTGATGTCACCACCCACATGCTGCATCGGTTGCTAATCACCATGGCAACAAAACCCATCTATGTAGCCTATCCATAGTCAACCCATCCTTATCCTCGGCCAGCTTAGTTAACTGATTATAGGCTGATTACACGCTGGCAGTCACGTAGGACCCACAGAAACGCCAAAACTCATCAGAATCTGTGAACAAAATGTGCTTTTTACAGCAAATTATTTCTTTCAATTTTTTTTTCTTTAATGGGCTTTTGGTGTATAGGGTGTGACGTGTTTCCTGCTATTTTGAAACGTGTGCGTGGAGGCAGCGTAAGCCTTTTAAAGCAGCCTTGCAGTGGGTCACACCACAGCAGCCAGAGTGAGTGTATTGGCTGCTGCATGTCAGCTAAGCCGGCTGGACCATTTAGTAGACAAATCTCATAATCCCCAAAACACCCAGCAGAGAAAATGCATAACTTTTCCTCCTTTGCCCTCGACCGTTTTTTTTTTTCTTTTTTTTTCGAAAGTGTGTATCTCATAATCCCCCGGCTATTTATAAACGTCTGATTCCCTCTCGCTCGTCTACTCGATATCGCCCTTTAGTAAGCTGATCTCTCTGTTCCAGGAAAAGGCTGATGTGTGTAATTGTTTTCGCTGGGGGAGCGCTACGTCAGCGGCCTTATTTTGTTTGCGGCAGATCAGCAAGATCTCACCACGGCGAGGTTCATTTCAGCGCGCCAAATTTTGGATCGGCATCTTGATGAATGGTTTTGTTCCCCCTTGTGACATATTAAGCTCCGCTGTGCAGAAACAGGAAAGGAGGGATCGCTCAAATGCGCCTCCATTGACCCCTGACATTTCATAATGCATGGAATATGTTTAAACATATCCTTTTTTTCTGAATAAGAAAGGAAAGGGTGTGTAGGTTTATCTAAATGGAGTACCTTGCTGTTTCTCAGTAACTTTGTGCCCTTTACACTCGGGCTGGGAGCCGACTGCTCCCCGCTCTGATAACAAAGGTCTACAACGCCTCTCTTGTGCGCTGCTGTTTTTGTCTCGAGAGAGAGAGAGCAGAGGGGAGGGAGAAGTCGAGGTTACAAAACGGCTTTAGAATGCCGTTATTCAAAGCGTTTAGCAGAACAACAATTGATTTAGTCGCAATTAGAAGGAAACGATTGAGGTCAGGGTCCACGACTGGGCCCGATTTGCGAAAGCGCTTTGAATTATGTCGCTATTAGTGCAAAACATGAGGGTATGCGTCTGTTTAATGAAAGTTTTGCATGATGGCAACAGCTGTTAAGGATCACAACCACAAAATTTGATGTATTTTAGCTATAAACGAAAGCAAAAATTCCACTTTTTTTTCTCATGAAACTGAATTCACATTAGTTGACCGACATGTGTCGATGTGTACATGAAAGTGCAGGCATGTGGTGTGTACTGTAGATGGCTAAGTCTATGGTTTGTACACAATAACAAGATTAAATCAGCCCCCACTTTACCCACTAAGCTCCTATGTCAACCTACAGCAGATTAGCCTATCGTGACAATATGCTAAAATCATATGTAGTCGTTATCAGTGTTACGGGACACCAAAAAAAATGCAATTCACAAATGTTGAATTAATTTTTGGTTAACAAAAACGTGACATTCATTGGATTGATTATTAAATCTTTAGCAGCTGGAGATTTGGTGAGCTCTGGAGGTGTCAGCGCTGTGGAGAAAAAAAAAAAAGAGAAATGAAAGTGGCTGCCGGGGAGATGCCGAGTGCCGGTTTGGCCGTCGGGATCATTGCTCCTTATGGGCTTAGTGGAGCTTTGCAGAGTTTTCCAAAAAAGGAAATTAAAGACAGGCATTCGCTCTGAATAGCTCCCGTCAGATCGCTGGCTGCGGCGCGTGCGGTTCGAAACCACTATTCCCCTCAGTCCCCTTGGTGGCTTCCCTTCATTCCTTTCCTCCCACTTACCGATCAGTCTTATAACTGTAACTCTCAGATCGTCCCTCCTCGCTTAGGCATCCTGCTTTCATTGTTTATGCTTTTCCACACCTCTGTATACATCCGTCTCTCTTTATGCCTCTCTCCGTGGTGCTGAAGCCATCAAACATTGTCTCCCCTTATCTGCCTCTTCCTGTTTAAATTCATCTCAGCAGAACAGATTAGGGATTAATTCATGATTGATGTCATTTTTCAATCAGAAATACAAAAAAAATTACTGGGTTGCAGTTTCTCATTTGTGTGGAGTTGCCGTGTAACAATTGTAACTGATTTTTTTTTTATTTCTTGACATTTTATAGACCACAGGTAATCTAGAAGTGTTAGCTACAGCCATCATTTTAACTAATCTCACATGCAAGCACGTATGACAACAAGTGTAATGCGTTTTTACAAATCTTACAGCCGTGTGTGATTTTATTTTTTTTCCTTTCTGTGACGTTTGACCTAGTGTTCAACAACGCTCCCTTTAACAACCAACCGATTCACCCCATACTGCCCCCTAACAATCACCCAAAGAACTAAACCCCAGCGAGGGTTCCCACCAACAACTTAGCAACCAACCAGCAAGATTAAATGAAATATTAAACAACACCTCAGTTTTGATCCACCAGAAGGCATAATGCACTTTGATTATTATTATTATGCTTGGACTCATTTTAGGGTGCAGTCTTAATGTCTTTGTACCTTTCACACATCATTTTACCCAATGTCACATTCTTCACAATCCAATAATTTTAGAATTCTTTGCATGCTGTGTATTTTTTTTTTTTACCAACCCCCTGTCTCTCTCTCTCTCTCTATGTCTATGTCTCTCCGCAGAGTCTTGATCTTTGAGGACAAAGCCAACGGCTCTCCCTGCAAACCCGAGGGACCCCCTCCCAAGCGGGACATCGCTAGCCTGCCTTAAGATGTGGACGTCAGCCTGCGGACCGCTCGCAGAGCAGAGGGACCACCCGTGGTTTTGCGCGAAGCTGAGTCTTTCTCTTAACATGTGGAGTGTTGTATTAGTGTGGGACCAGTGATTTGAGGATGTTATTTTGTGATATACCGTGTGTGTGAGAGGTGTCTGTCATTTTTGGAGGACTGAGCCCACAACTCACTAAATGATGTTTGACTGTGAATACTATTACTCATCTTTTTTTTTTCATTTTTTTCTCCCACTTAATTAAAATGTAGCATTGGTAGTTGTACACGTAATCTGCTTGATAAATTAAATTTCATAGTAAGTGTTTTTGATGGTTATATTTTAAGGGAAGATTGGGAATTCTCCAGAGGTGGTTTTTCCTTCCGTGTTTCTTTGTTTCATTCTTGCGTTCATTTTTTAACAACGTGGGAGTAGGATGATTTTGAAGAAGCACAAGGAAAAGAAGCAGTTTTCCGACACTATTTTTTTGTTTTGTTTTGTTTTGCACTGTCCTCAGTGGTCTTGGATGGATTCCTGCCAGGCTAATCTTGGTCAGCGTCTCGCTTTAGATCAGGTGCCAGAGATTACAGGCCCGGCCCGCTTCCTCTGGGTCAACGCCGTCAGCCCTCAGAGCCAAAATACTGATCTGGAATCAGTAACTAGGTTATCATGGCTGCCTCATGATCTGACAAATAATTTTTTTGTAGATGACTGTACTGCTATGCTTTTTCCTTTTTTTTTTTTTTTTTTTTTATAAGAAATATTCACTCACACTAGTTTGGTGGGAAGAGTAAGAGATCATGTTGACCATGGGACTTTCAGTTTCAGTATGCGGCTTTGGAGCACAGCAAAATCTGACTTAGATCTGTAAGGTTAAGCACATGTTAGTTTTTGGAAGGAGTGTGATTTACAGGCACACAAGCATAAAAAAAATGTACATAATAGACGACACACAGTACAATCATATTCTTTCCAAGTGCCTCAACATGCAGATACTGTAGAGCTTAAACACACAGATTGAAAATGGAGGGAGTGCACGCGCAGGTGTTCAGTTCAAGCAGCCCGCTTAGCTCACTAATTCCAGAAAAGCGTGAAATAATGTTCTTTGATATTTTGGGGAAATAGTTTTAATGACGTTTGTTGAATTATATTGATGTTTCCATGACATTCTGGGTGACTGAAGTTCACATTTTTAAAAAAAAATGTAGTTTCTATATTTGTTTTCCCTTTTCTTACCATTATAATTTTTCTTTTTTTTTTTTTACATCACAGCGAGTTTAACTTGTTTATTGGTTGATTTAATTGTGTGGGTTAACCTATACTTGCAGTTCATGTATGTGTTATTAATTTCTCTTTGTCTTGAACTCATCAAATATACATATATATATTTTTTCCCACCAGCCATCCCTTCATGTTAAACTGGGTTCATTGTCTTTTGAATTCTGTAATTTGTGCCTCAGTGTTTGTCTCTCCAGTTTTAAAGTTTTCTGTAACTCGCACTATTTACTGTGAATTTGGTACTTGGTAGTATTTTTTTAATCCACTCAACATTTAAACTACTATGTTGGTTTCGGTCCGACAGGTACATCACATCTTTTAATGTTGTTAGGATGCACATTGTTTGCAGACACCAAAGGAATTAAAAGTCTTCTTACACTGGCCTGTTACGTTTTGAATCCTTTATTGTGGTAATGATGGTCATCTGCTGACTCATTTAAAGTCTGAAAGTTTAATGAGCATAGACTATGTGTTTAATTGTGGTAAGCCTTTTAATTTTACTAGTGAACATCAGTGTTTGTTTGGAACACCTTTATAGCACGGGGGTGATGTAGTTACACTGAGAGGGAGATTTTATCACAGTAATGCCATTTAAGGTCACATTGCAGCACGTATTTGGCCATCAATGCTGACATGTAAAGATGAAACCTGGGTTTTATAGATAAATTTAATTTTAAAAAATCTCAATCTCAGTTTTACACCTTCACCCTCCAGCTCATTCATACTGCGTCACTGTAATAATGCTTTCATTCCCATATTCTCCCTCCTTCACATTTCATGTTGCTTAATGTACGTGCAGCTGTATGGATACATACCCTCGAGCAATAAAATGTTTTCATGAAAAAGTGAATGGCCGCTTGTCTTGAGCTTGTTTGATTGTGTCTCATGTCTCTGCGTGTGAGAGGCCATATTCATATTCCATTTCACCAGGCGGGCGGGCGGACTGCTTGGGTGTGGAATAATGTAAGAGGTGCTGTAACAAGCGCACTAACAGGCAGCTCCAGCAGGATTATAATAAGCACCCCTGTAATTAAAATGATAATCACAGTTGCGTGCAATAAACTGCCAACGGCTTATTGTAGCGGAAGAAAGAACAGACCGGTCTGTGTTGGGATTTTCGTGGAAGGGAAAATAAAAAAACATCCAGATAATTATGATGACACTGACCCCCGGGGGAGCCACGTTACGTCCAGTTTGGTCAATGTTATTTTCTTCAGTTCACAACTTTTTAACTTTTTGTTGTGTTTTATTTCTTTTTTTCAGAGCACAAATGAGTGTCACCATCTCTTTACATTTCCTCTCATTCACATTCACAGTCTACCTCAGTTCCCTTCAGCTGTGTGTTCAGGAGATCCAGCATGTACTCAGTGTATTTTAGTCACAGACCGACCTGCTGTTTATATTAGTCTTGACTAACTGCTTGTTATTGTTGAGCAAAGACCAGTCCTCATAAACCGTGTTACTCTGCGTTGACGGTAATTGTACCGGTCAACGACTGACATGGGAGTAATGAACACAGCGCTGAAGTGCATCTCAGGACATCGCCCTCCTCATCCTCCTGCACAGGCGCTGCCATCTACTGGTCGCTCATAGGCATGGTGAGGTATTTCCCTGTTAAAAAAAAACACAACCTAAATAGATTTAATGAAAAAGGAAGAGGGACCACAGTGTCTCCATAAGTGACACAAACACCCCCAAATTAAACACTAAAGATTACAGTTTAATAGAATAGTGTGATACCAAATTCTTGTTAAGAAAGCCATTAAATGCTAAAAATCCAGCCTGTGCTGCAGGGCTTCATTAAGATCATAATCAGCTAACAGCTCTACCACAATTATAATGTCAAGTACAAGCTGCAGCAAATGTCAACTGTAAGTGAGTCCCATTTGCAAATCCCAGATAAAAGTGCACAATCTTTGGCTCAATGTGCCTTTTTAGAAATAAGAACACATTTAGTCTCTGTGGTATAGAAATTAAGAGTCATGTTTTTTTTTTTTTTTTAAAGGGGCACTCCACTGGTTTTGCACATGAAGTCCAGCTAGTGTATTTGGAGCTTGAGGAACTAAAGGTCAGGATATCTCAGGCTCTAATGCGACAATCTTTTCATTTTTTCTTTTGTCTGTCACCAACTCAATGAAAGAGGAATGCCAAATTGCTGGAATATCCCTGATTTTTAAAAAAAGGTTGATAATCACACCTGGATTAAACATTTACAAACAGCTCTGAAATGTAGGTAATACTATACTCCTACCTTGAGTCACACACCACAGTGTTGGTTTGTACAGCACTGATGTAATGACAATGAATGACAACCACACACTTACACTGTTCATGTACTAAAGCTTCAGACAGTGCATGGTGCAAACTGCTGAACATTAACAAATACTCACATATATTGCAGGTCATAGTATGTATTATGGACCACACCTCAAGACACACACCAGAACATTGGTTTGTAACATACTGCCATAGATCAAATGCAAATCATACATTCACAATGGCAAATTGCATTATATATTTCTGTATTCTCCACACATTATTATGATTTTTTTTCTCATTTTGGCAATAAAAATAATTTCTCTAAATCCAATATGACTGCTACATAGGATGTGTAATCATTACATGAACTAATATCCAATGTCTGTCATCTTGCCATCAGTCAGTCATCTGCCCTTGACGTTTATGAACTGTTTAAATGACATTTCAAATCATTTTGGTGTGCACAGTGGCCCCAATCAATGTATGACCTACATCCAAAAAAAAAAAATCGTACAAGCAGAATAAAATCAGTCACTTTAAATACGCAAACCTTGGATTCACTCTCAATGAGCAGCTCTCCTCATCCTGAGCAGGTCACTGTGTCATGACCAACCAACAGGCAGTGCTGACCAAGAGCTTGATGGACAAATGGTACCTGCGAGACTGACAATCGACCACAAGGTGTCGCCACTGAGACGACTTTGATCACACCTCTGTTTCAGATGACAGCTCTGTAAGTGTGAGCAGCCAGAAGAAATGGAAGCTGATTTATGGACAGACGCTCACTGGCCCTCACTCTTCAAATTAACACATAATGAATGAAAGTAGAGACCAAACTTAATACCTGGCAGTATGCACTGTTGTGGATTGATTTTAAACTTCCCAATACCGTAGTCTAAAATGTCGAAAATATATATACAAAACCTTGAATCTGTGTTTTTTTTTTTTCAAAGCATATACAGAGATTGCACACACACAGACACATACACACACATGCACACACACACACACACACACACACACACGTACAAGTGTCACTGACAAGGAGTTTTGGTACCAACTGTTAATTCCTTCCAGACCTCTCTGGG
>JAOXYL010000042.1:10989266-11004135 GCA_028564955.1 Terapon puta
GAGTGTGAGTGTTCATTAATTGTTGTGGACACTTGCATCTTTACGCTAAGACAAAACTCTTACAGCGTCTGGCTCTGGGAACCATTTCTCCTTTTTCACTCTATTTGTGAAACAAAACAACAGTCTTGAGTGTTTTTTTTTTAAGAGTTTGAAGAAAGTGAATTGGATCGCAAGCAAGTCCAGATGACTTTCTTCAAACTCCATGAGCAAGACGACTGAGAATCTTTACAGATGTAACAGTAACATTTTAATGTAAGGAATAATTTAAATTCTCAGTACGTGGGAAGGGCATTAACTGAAACTGATTAAAGTGTAGTTATGTCAGCTTTTGAGAAGTCATTTACAAGAATGGAAATATAGGGAAGCTTCATCATATGCACTGAGCAAACATGACCTTATGGTGGGTTACGTAACATATCAAATCTCAGGGTGGAGACAATGGAACTGGGTGTCCAATTTCTCTGCCATGCATGATCGTGTGTTTGACTCTGTCATGCTTGATTTGCATTATCCAAAGAATTAACTTTAGTCCAAGTCAGCACCTAGTCGTGTGTAGAGATGCACTGAAATATCTCTGTGAAAGGTGTAGATAGTGTTAAAGCTTCCTCAGCAGCCAGGTTATGATTTATAATACGTCAACAGACTGTTATGCAACTAATCCTCCCGTTTTGTAAAACTGTGTTTGAATCACTTTATGTGTGTCTGTGTTTTAGGCACTGGGAGGCCATTAAGAAGTGGGACGAAGCCATTCAGCTAACTCCAGACAATGCAGTGCTTTATGAGATGAAGTCTCAGGTATGTTGTAAACTATATTTTACTTTCCTTTTTCCCATTTGTACATTGAAATAGTTTTTGGTCAATGTTTTTATCGCCCTTTCCAATACTGGCCCTAAAAAATGTGTTCTTAATGTGACATTGATGCAACTTCACTTTCACTTCCATTGACATGACTTCAGTAAAGGATATCCTGATGGAAAATATAGACAGGAACCAATCACTAGGTCGCTCAGTGTACATGTAGGCGTGGGAGTGTTGCATTAAGAAAGTTTTGAAAAGAAAATATCAGCGTCTCCTTTAAGCAGCCAGTCTTTAAGTCATGTGGTTACGATTGCTTTTAACCACATGGCAGATACTCGGTATGTTGCTGCTGTTTCCTGGTAGATTACTAGCGTGCCTAAAACGTGATGCAGGCCAACAGCTGCCTTCAGAGTGTTGGGGGTGCAGTTTTACATCTGGGTAGGATGACGATGGGCAGGGTTTTATTAAAGGGAGCCAACGTGCAGCAACTCTGTGACTTGCAGGAACTCGTTTTCCAGCTTGAAATTTGAAGACAACCCAACACATATTCTGTCCCTGTCCTTTGGTTTGGCAATGCTACTGACCGTGTGTCTGTGTGCATGTGCAATTATTTATCAGCATAGCCACATAGAGCCTCCTTCGGCTACCACATTGGTATGCTTTTAAGCCTGACAGGTGATATCAGCATGTTGATGACACCACTGAAGCTGTGCAGCATGTTTCCAGCAGCTTTAATGTTTTGGGTATTCAGTGCCATTTCCTAGTTCCTTTCTCCTCTTCCTTCCAGATGCTCTTCCTCTGGATTTGATATCTGTGTGTGTGTGTGTGTGTGTGTGTGCGCGCGTGTGTGTGCGTGTGTGTGTGTGCGTGTGTGTGTGTTAGAGTCCTGTCTTGTCTCTCATGCTGTCATCAATTCTTGACTGCTTCTCTTTAAAAAAAGTGCCATTATTGCTTATTCATTTACTACAGCTAACATAATAAAAAGTCATTTTACAGTCATAAGCATTCACATCATGTGCTGTATGTCTAATATAATGTTAGCAAATATAGGATATTTGAGAAGGAAATCATTACAGGAACAGGCCACCAAAAACACCACCACATTTTTTTTTTTTTGTCACCCAATGGCTATGACTGACTTGAAGCATGACATAAGCACAGGCTTTGTTTCGATTTAGTGTTTGACTACACTTGTCTAGCACATCTAAGCCATTGCCGTCCATTGATGTTATTCACATTCATTAGTCTGAAAACCGGCTGGACCTCATCAGATTCTCATTACATGCCCCCAGATGACGGGGATGGTTACACTGATCACTGGACGTGCCTGTATGTCAAGCACAGATATCAAAGAGAGGCTAAAACTGCTACCAAGATGCTGGACATGGTTTGTGATCAGTGCACAATTTTAATTTTGTCAAGCTGTTCTTGCACACTGTGTACAGAGAAAAACAATGAACGCTTGAGAGGCACTGTTCCTCATTGGTTATGGTTATGTGGTTAAAAAAGTGCTATGTGTCTTTTTGCACAGTGTATGTAAACTTCTGGTTTCAAGTGTGCATTTAGATTCTACAAAGCAGTTGTACCTTGTGGCACTCTCTGCTAGACTGAAAGTGACACCAATGTGTACCTGTTGGTTTTCATCCCACTATATCCCACAGTTTGTTATTAGTAATCTGTTTGCTCACATATTCCTCTAAAACACACATGTACAATATGCATGACTTTTTCAGGCCCTTATGTTACATTTGCCTCCCCAGGCACATTGTGGTTGACAGTCAAAACACTTTTTGTTTTTTTTTCACATTATTTTTTCACACACTCATGCAAAAGCATGCACAGTGGTAAGAGTCTTTTGACAGCTTGTTTTCTACATGACAGCAAAGAAAAGCAAAAGGCATCCCTGTAAAACAGCACACATTTATCAGATTAGTGTCTGAGTAAAAGACGGTTCAAGAGACTGTTAAAAAGGTCATTGCAACACCTTTTTAATGAGTATTGATGAGTAAATTACAGAGTGATTTTGTGAGTCTGTGAGCCACCATGACTACAAGCAATTGTTCATTAACGGTTAATTTGCAGATTTATTTCTCTATTAATGGTTTCCTTTGTCACAAAATAATAAAGAAAAAGGAAAAAGGTGTCTACTGAAGTATCAAGATGTTTGATTTGCAATGATATAAAACAAAAATAGAAAATCAGTATATATTCACATTTGAGAATAAGCTTTTGTCAATGTTTAGTTGACGCTGAGCCAATGCACATTTGTCCACAGGTGCTGACCATTCTGCAGGAAGTGTTCCCAGCTGTGAAGGCAGCAGAGATGGTAGTGAAGCTCCGCCCCCTTTGGTGGGAAGGCTGGCAGACTCTGGGCCGTTCCCAGTTGAACCTGGGAGAGGTGGACCTGGTGAGTACGGCCGGCAGAGTGTGGCATGCTCACAAAAGTTGAACTGCTGTGTGATTAAAACACATTCGATGGAGGAATTTGTGAGTCATAGTGGGAGGAGACATCGATCACTAATTGCAGATGACAGTGCATCAGGGATTGTGCTCCCTTCAGTGATTAAAAGGAAATGCGCTGCTTGGTTGCAGTCAAAAAGGCGCCTTTTTGTCTGTGCAAACACACCAACATTCAAACGAGCGTGTATCGACTGCACCAACATTTACACAGTAGTGTTGCATAACAATTTATGGCTTATTGCTCAGTCAGTCACTAATGATCTTCATTTAAGCATCCCCACAGGAATGTTTGATTTCCAATGCACTGCACCTGTTTGTGTAGCTGACTACAAATCTTTGTTTTTGAAGAGCCGTTGAGATGCGTCAGTTATTTCTGTTTACTACTTTTTGCAAACTCCCAGCCTCTGCGATGAAGCGCCTCTTTGAAAGCATGCCCGAGCGCCTCAGGCTGGGATGATTGCTGAAATTGCCCCAGAACACGCCGGGACCTGTGGCTGTATGAAACCTGCAGGTTGCAGTTACACGGTTCGCCCACTTAGAGCCAAGCAAACAGGGGTGAACTCAGAGAGCCGCCAGCTAATGGCACTGCGTGTTGCTCCTAGACCGAGAGACCTGTCCTACGGCACCAGAAACAACAATGGGAAGTGTTGAAAGTTACTTGAGCTAAAACTAAACCAAATATAGACACACCTCCTTGTATAATGAAGCTATTGGAAAGGAAGGGGGGGTGGGGGGGGGCATGTCTATTTTTAGATAGGCTTGTTCGGTCGAGTTTCAGAGCTATGTATGTATCAACATGTTCAAGAATTGCCTGTTTGTGCAAATGTAAGTGCAGTGATTCCCCATTTTCTCTTTCATGAATCTGTTCTTTTCCTGCCCCTGTTTAATTTTCATACCTCCCTGTCTCTCAAGGAAAATGGAAAGTACCCAAATCAAATAAATGTATAGCTTCGGATTATTTTTTTTTGTGGCACTTCTCTGAATTATACTTATATTCTCATTATTATCATTAAGTTTGTTTATTTGGCGACAATTTTCCAAGGGAAGCCGGTCGATCTGCCCACTGCGGCGTTTTGTCTGTTGAAGGATCCATTTCTAAATAAAAAGTTGACGAGACTAGTCTGTCCTTGATGAATTGTGATCTGTTGATCTAGGCAGAGATGGTTTCATTTATCAGAAATCAATTAGAGCCAACCTGCCTGTCAACCCTTTTTGAGTTGAACTTGACAGTGCAGATAATTTATGTTACAGGTGAGGGAGGTTCCACATCGAGGTGAAAACAATGTTGGCGTGATGCCAGTTAAGAGGTAAATAAGAGCGTTCAATCTGTCTCATAGAAACCAGTCAAATATTATATTAGTTTATTTGTACGTGAACAAAGACACACTCTGAAACAGATAATTAGACTGAATTTCTTATTGAAGGTGGTCTTTTGTGTAATGTTATTCAACGTGTGATATATCTGTGACACTTCCTCACCTGAACGTTTGCCTTGAGGTTTGTGTTCCAGGGCTGACATTTACTTGTATTTCCATAAGAGGTGTGGCTCACCGTTTCACCAGGAACAGGTGCACCTAAAGTCTTCTTCATAGAGATGCAAACTTGTCAGATGTGTCTTCATAGGATCATCAGCCATTCCATGCATATTTTGATTCATTACATTGACAGACCAAAACCTGAACAGATGCTCTCATTAGCTACGGCGCTGCTCTGCATTGTGAGTTGAGAAAAATGACTTAGGTGCGCCGATGGGAGCGACTGTGTGAGTTCTGATGTCCAGATTGGCATAAGGAATGGATTGTCTTGAGGTTACATGTAAATCTCCTCTTCTCAATTCAACAAGTGCCAGACGTCGCCTGCAGCTGAATTATCAACTGTCAATAATTAATGTCAGTTCTGTGTAAGTTGAGAGCAGGCCAAAACTAAACTTGGCTCCGCTTGACTCAGTAGCAGTAAAGCCAATGATATTGACCTCAAGCTTATCTACTGTATAGTTTTGAAGTTGACTGAACAGATTTAGAAGGTTATATGTCAGGTACATATTTAATCAACATAGAGGTAAGTACAGGTATCGGAGCAGGATCGGGGCCAAAACCCACTTTGTCGGGACATTCCTACTTCCCTACATCTGAACGGGTTTGTGAGAGACGGATTAAAAAAGACACGCCCCAAACAGGCTTCACTAAGCTCGTGCAGAGCCTCGGAAAACATTATACAGGTGTTCCAGACTGAGAAGTACTTCGCTGTAAAATCTGCGGAGCGATCCTGGAGATTACCTTAACTTGTTCTTTGAGTTACATCTTCTTGTCTTCACCGGCCGAATGCTTCATCATCGACGTGCTATTTCACGCATAAGTAGGTCATGAGAACTTGGCAAACTGATGAGCAAGATACAGCAGGTGTTCAAAGGTGGTCCACTCGTTTTATTTATCTAATTGGTGTTATTACTATATTAACACTGATCTCCCGGCACATTACTTTAGTATATCATCAACAGAATTCACACACCTGTCCAAACTGATTCACGAGCTCATCAAATCCGAGCATGCAGGGGTGGATTTATTTCACCATTTCACAGGCTGCTAATCGTCACCGCTGAAGTTCGACATCAGGTCCCATAAACAAGTGGAGGCCGTTTGTGTTCCTGTTCAGTGGGACAGTAATTTTCACATCGATCTACAACTGCACAGTCAGCTAAGAGATATTGACGTTGTCTTGATGAAACCACAAATCTGTCTGCTGTACAACGCAAAGCATGTTTAGGGGTTGTGCTAATGATGCCGATTCAGCTGCACAGATGTCGGCATCACACTGTTCATCTTTAAGAAACAGAGTGAACCCACAAACAGGCCTGAAAGAATCCAGTCTAAACACAGAGGCTGTAAACTCGTCTTTACTGGCAGATTAATCTGTCCACCCCTCAAAGCTTGTGTTTGAAGCCTAATCTAATGCGGTACTGTCCCCGCAGGCTGTCCGGTCCTTCCAGATCGCAATCCACCTGTGCCCATCAGAACGCACGCTGTGGCAGGAAGACCTGGCGTGGGCGTGGAAGTTACAGAAGCAGCACTTGGCGACCGTGGAGAAAATCCGGCAAGAGGAGGAGACCAAAAAACAGATCCTCAACGCCCCCGAGCTCGAGCAGGACTACGATTTTGAGTCTGACGAGGTGCTGGCCGCCTGCGTGGCGGTTGCCGAGCGACAGGCACGGTACGAGGAGCTGAAGAGGACCACCGTGGTCATAGACGCTGAGGGAAATGTAAGGAATGTAGTCACAGGGGAAGGGGGATCTGAGGATGCACAGACACCATCAGAGGAACAGTTCGTGAAAGCACGAGGACTCTAAGCTGGTCACAGCATGAAGTGATTGTCCAGGTTGCTTTTTTTTTTTTTTTTTCAGACTGAATGGAAAAAAATTTATTTCTGAAACCGCTGTAACTGTAACAAGCCATAGTGTGAAAAAATGTATTCAGAAAAAACAAACAAACATGGGAACCGAATGCTCCAGTGGAGTTTTAAATGCAACAAAACAAAAGGCAATTGGGCTCTGTTTTACATCCCTTTAATGATAATTGCATTAAATGCGCACATTTTTTTAATATGCAATGGACAAAGATGAAAGATATCTTTAAACCTGTTCTGGCTCATTAAATCATGTTCGGTTCCAGACAGCCAAGAAAACAGCTCAAGAGTCATGTTTCGGTCAGTTAATGTCAGTTTACTCTGTAGTGAGTGTTTCCTCAGAGCAGCACAATAACACTTTCAGGTAATAGCTAATGTGCTCTGTAGCTACATCTACTCTGTTACCTCCTCTTGATAGTGTCTGTAAGTACTTGGGCAGCCTTTTCATTTGGTACCAAGTATCCTCCAAGATTGTGTATGTACACAAATCAAAATCAGGAGACAATAAATTAGTTCCCTGTTTTGGCTAGAGAATCCAGAAAAATGTCTTTATCGAGTTTGACTACTGAGGTTTCTGTGTGTGTTTGTGTCTGCCAAACACTTTGTTGCTGAAAAAGAGCATGCATGCTCAGCAAATTGTCAGTGAGTGAATAAACATGAAACAAATTGTGTCATAGCTCTCTTTAATGCATTCAGTTTTCTTCCCTTTGAGTCCAGTGGTTATCTTGTTCTTGTGCGTTTCCTGCAGGTGAGAGGCTCGACAACCGTGGTTGGAACTCTGTAAGGTTGTAGTTAAGTTCAGTGGTGCTTTGATCTAAACGTTCAAAGGCTGCATTATCAGGGCACGTTTATCTTAACTTAGCATGTTAGTGTGCTCTTATTTGCTCATCAACATTAAACACAAGGTGCAACTGAGACTGATGAAATGTCGTAAGTTTTGCAGGTATCTGGGCTAAAACCAATATATTAGTTATATTAATAGGGATCAACATTATTACAGTTCATCATCTTAGCACCATGAATGTTAGTATGAATTTTCATGGTAATCCATCCAATAGTTTTTCCAATGGTGGACTAAAATGTGTGAAAAGTAACCCTATCCACATGTTTTGATAGTTGATACAAAAAAAAAAATCATTTTCAGCAACACAATTCAAGCTGCTGGAGCCCCTCCTCTTTGTAAGGAAGCGTAAATATAGACATAATTGAGTTTCTATAAAAGGGCCACTGCAAGTCCCAAGATAATGCAGGTTCTGTGTGAATACATCCATTGGAACATGCCCTGTGTATATTTCCACGGTTAGTCGGCACCACTGACAGGTCACGTAAACATACAACAATAGATGGGACGTCTGCCAAGTGATGATTCTGAAATATTTGGTAAATATCAAGACCACAGCCTTTTTTTAAATGCAACTATACTCCAAATTTTCTTGTCTCGGGAGAAGAGGACTGCGAAAAGTCTTGTGCAACAAATCAAACCGGACTCGTGACGTTTGTGATGCTAAGCAGGAAAGAAACAGAAACAGTGTTCCTGCATGCTGGTGTGCATTCAAAAGACATCTGTACGACAGAGACAAAGGAGACAAATCCTTACAAATTGGTCTTAATTAAATACCAATATAAGACAAAAAGAAACTATGATTACTTAAGTGGTCTCACCCTTACCTGTGACACACCCAAATCATTGCCGGAGCAGCTGTTGTTTTTAGAACTTGCGTAATAAAATAAATGGAGGTCACCTGTGTTTAATCGGGGTGTGCCAAGTGATTTCAGGTTAAATACACATGCATCTGAAGCGTCCAACTTATGATTAGTCAGGTCCGTATTTAAAAACTGGAAAGATTAAAGCAAACACACAATTGGTGTGGTTATTAATTGTTTGAGGGTTTCTGCTCAAGCACTTGACACTTGCTTATGTCTATGACATGAGAATAAACAATGTAATCTCATCTCTTAACACACAAGTCAGCGCTTGTTTACCTTTAGGTACCTTTACAGTGTTTAAATCACCTTATTCCAAACTGTCTGACAACATTAGATACACAGTATATTCAGTATTTGTTTCTTCCAATTCTGCAGACTTTATTTTTTTAGGTTTCCTTAGATTACTATTACTGAATGTTTCTAGATGTCTTGTGAAGCTATATATATATATATATATGTATATATATGTGTATAGAAAGAGCTCAGCATCCTGTGGCAGACAAACACACTGCGGCGTTTAAGTTTAATGAGACAGAAAATAGGTTGTTACAGGCCCTAAGTCTTATCTGTCAAGTGTTTGTGATGGCTTACAAGGGGACAGTTCCATCTGCTGTCTTGATTATTTGCTGTATGCTCTTTGGCAATGTTCACCATGACCTTAGCCATAACATAATTCTAAGCAGATCAAACAATATTTTAACCCAAAATTAACCCTGACATAATATTAAAAACTTCCTTATTATTTTTACATCCATCGTTTCCTGGAATTGCTCGCTGCTCTTTAACTCCTCGGTCGAAAGGCCACATCATGAACACTCACTGCCTTTTGAGTGGCATCCTCTAATAACCACTTGTTTTCACAGGCTCCTCGTAGCTGCAGTTTGAATGTCTAAAACAGCCTGTCACATATACTCAAATGTATTACTGCCGATAGCTGATGAGGTAGGGAAAGAGGCGACACGTATCCAAGAAAAAAATCATTTTTCCTTTCGCCCTCTGTCAAAATCCTATCAAGACTGTTTTGTCAATCACTATTTCCTGCCACAAGAGACTGTACAGCTTTAGCAGATCTCTCCGGCTGAGGTCACGGCTCTCTTTAATGGGTTATTGTTCTCACAGGGAGGGTTTCGGGGTCTGGGAAGGCTCTGGACAGCGGCCACACTGAACCAGGAAATCTTCTCGGGTGAAGAAACCATCTGTCTGCGGGTGAGCGCTGCCACGCCACCTGAACTCGCCGCTGGTTAGAAATGTGTTATGGCCATCAGTGCTGTTGTAGGGAGAGATGAAAGGGATGAAGGCTGACCCGTATTTTCTCTGCAGTTAAGCGGGGCTGTCAGTGACATCCTGCGGGAGAATAAATGTTATTGCAGGGCATTTATTTAAACACGGGCTTGAATTTCAGTTCAGGTCTGTTTGAGCTATCTCTGGATCTACATCTGTTTTTATGTAGGCATGAATCATACGGTAAATATTATTAATTGGGGTATTTCTATGCACATTACTCCTCAGCAGTCCATTTTTTAAATGATTTGTAACGACATTAACCGCCTCCCATAAACGTCTAAGTTTCCATCATCAAAGTCATTCTATAGTGGATGGATCAATATTTCTTCTTCAGTCGCCATTAGAGGCCTTGTTCAGCTTAAACAGATTTTGTTTTGTTGAATCTTTTGTACAGACAGAGTTACAGCTAACCATTGTTTTCCTTCCCAGTGAATGTGCAGATTATTTTCTCCATGAACGATATGATAATTGATAATGTGCTCTATAATAGGTTCATAAAAATAGTGATCTCCAACAACATTTCCTGAATCTCAAAGTCTTTTTTTTTTTTTTAATGATCTTGTTTTGGCTTTGTTCAACCACCAGTCTATAATCCTCCAACAATACAACAATAAAAACTGGTGAATTGTTCACATTTTTGCTTAAAAATTATTCAAAGGATTAATCAGTTATGAGACTAGCTGCAAATTAATTTTATGCCAATCAACTAATTACCTAACCCACTTATAATTTCACCTCTAAATACATGACAATGCATGTTTAGCTGAACATTTTCAATTAACACAGAGCTGCAAATACACACCTCACTGTCATACTAAACCTTGTGATGAACTGTTTCAGTCTGAAAAGGAGAAACACAAAACCCTCATTTCTATGAATCTTTAGCAACTTTTATTTTCAGTTTATTTATGAGTTTGGCACAACCTGAGTTGACCTTTTGCGAAAAATTTGACACTGACTGCTGCCACAACGAAAACCTTGAAATTTGAACCTGATGTTGTATCAGTCATTATAGCAACAGTAGCATTAATCCACCAGAAAATCCATAGTACGAGAAGTCTAGACCTATAAACGTATCAGACAGGAAACGTTATAATGTCTTCAATTTTCATTTTGTGTCTTAATTCCCCTATTAAGTCTGATTAGATGAGAGTAAATTGCACATTACATTAAGTTGAAATACGATTAAAATTGGATTCATCCTTGAAAGGCAATGGCCTGAACGGAGTAAATGAACAATTTTGTGTTAAGACATCACTTTCAGAGGCCTCCTCCTGTGTCTGTGTGGGAAAAAAAAAGCCACAGTATAGCTGCCTTTTGTGAAAAAATGCAGGGGATAGTATGAGTCTAGCTTTGATGTCAGAGCTGCTCTGCCAACCAGTTCAACCAAATTGTTTGCAAATGTTCTTATGTACCAAAAAAAAAAACAGAACAAAACAAAACAAAAAAAAAAAACCTCATGAACATATTCATCTTGTACCGATTTAAAGTGGCTCCAAACTATCTGAACCTTCTCACAGAGAAGACAATAACGTACACTCTCATACTTAGAATAAATTAAACACTGTTCACATTATAACATCCATTCTTTGCAGTCATCGTGCAGGCTGTCACGAAACCAACATTTCTAACAGCCCCGCAGCGGTTAAAGGATTTTTTAAAAAGTGCAACAAAAAGAGCTCCTCAACAGTGTCACAGCTTCCTCTGTGGTTCTGTTGGGTATAACTGTGGTGATGTGTGTATTTAGTGGTATGGTGTTAAGTTATGACTGAGGAGTAATACATTGATAATGGGTATTTAGTTCCATAAAACGTCCGCCACCATCCTTTCATTGGTAGTCCACTGGATATCTACAGAGTGGTGGATTATTATTCAGTCACTTTCAGTTAATAGTTCTTCCCTCCTGACACGTTTCTGTTACAGTGAGTTAAATGCATTTCTCCTGTATGCTTGCAGTCTCATCTGTAAAAGTCACATGTAGAGCAGGGTCTTTGGGGCAAATTGGGAGGTCTCTGAGGGGCCCGTCTGGCGCCGTGTCCTCTGCATCGCTCTGCGGAAGCCCCCTGTGAGGCCCCTCCACCTCCTGGGGCCCCTGTAGTGTCTGCGCAGCTGGTGGGCCGGAGCCGCCCTGCGCCCCAGCTTGAAATGAGCCCGGCCTCCCTGCGTTTCCCTCGGACGGGTAGAGGAAAGTCTGCGAGGTGCTCACAATTTCCCGAAGCTCACGTGACACCAGCGAGGGGGAGTCCCGGGAGACGATGGAGGAGGAGAGGCGGCCGTCGCAGCGGAACTGACCGCCGCTCCGTCGTCCCCGCCCGCCCATTTTGCAGAACAGGCACTTTATTTTCTCCATCAGCTTGAGGACCACTGTCTTTCTGAGCAGGATGTAGATCCAAGGGTCCAAGATGGGGTTGACGGAGGCCATGCGGATAGCCAGCAGGTCTTTATTCAACCCAAAAAGCTCTTCCTTCTGGTTTCTGTACAGCTGGTTTGCAAAGATCCTCCACTGATGGCACAAGGGAGAAAACAGCAATGATTGATACATTCAGGAACTTTTACAGGCATCCACAAATTGTTTGGTTGTCACGTAAAAGAACATGGAACAAAATTTCAAATGCAGGAATCATTTGAGCTTGTTTGTTTTTACAAGCCCAAACTTGTCCACACTTAATTTACAAGAGAGAAAATAATTGTTTATTTTACATATTCCTACACGGCTTGCATGGGAGGGTCAAATCTAAATAGACACTAGGCTGAGTGTAACTTCTGCGTAACCACAACAGCGATGAGATGGAGAGGGGCCAACGAAAACAGAGTTACATTTCTCATCATCATTCATCATAAGTGAGCCTTTGGCCTTCGGGCTTCCCCGGGGATCTAATCAACAGTCATCCTTTTTACAGAGCCTGAACGTTTGACACAAGTCCTGAAAGGACAGGTTCACAAATGTTCTGTTTCTCTTAAAGTATGTCTTAAAACAATGCAAACATTTATACAGACTTTCCTTAAAGTAATCATTCCTCCTCTTGTTATTGGTAATTCAAATATCCATTTATAACATGCTTCCAATACAGTTCTGTGCCAAATGAAATGCCAACGTTTATTTAAAGTTACTCTGAGGGAATTTTGCATCAAAAGACACTAACCGGTTTCATTTTTCAGACTCAGACTTGCTGAAAGTGCCAGTCCTTCGATGTCTTTCATGGGAAACGCCTGAAGAGTGGACCTCTTAATGCCCAGTATGAACAAACACGTATTCAATGTACGTTTGGGCACTTGACTGTTTTAAACCAGCTTTAAACCAGCATCTTTGAAATCTGAACACTAACTTTGGCCCCTCAGCTGCAGGAATGTGTTCATGTCATGTAGAGACGTGAACATGGAGCTCTGCTGATGGGAGCTAAACTCTCATAGTCTGTTTGCAAACAGCACATGACAGCAATCACGTCTGAGCTGCGCATTTCCTACTATGCTAATATTAAAAGTATGCGTACGCTGAAATAATGACAGAGGCAGCGTGAACCTGCGCACCAGAGACATGCGTCATCTCACCGCAAAGATAAAAAAAAAAACTAGGACACAAAGTTCAGGTGGCTTGTTGTTGTGATAAACCATCTCCTGTTGATTTGTTTTAACTCATTAGAAAACACTTCTTTTGGTGTGTTGATGTGGTAAAGATGCACAATAATCTAAAAAGAAAACTGTTTTCTTGACTTACTTGCCTTTTGCGCACACGGCCGGTGCAAAAAAAAAAAAAATCGGTTTCGCTTTTTTTTCCAGTACTCACCACTAAAGGTATGGAGCAGATGAGGACCACCGCCGAGGTCGCTATGAGCAGGATCACCATCTGGACCTCTGCTCCGGCCAGTCGTCCGAAACTCCGCCTGCGCCTCAGCTCCGCGATGCGCCGCTGGTCCGTGCCCAGAGACGTGCGGCGGATGAAGCGCTTGTGCATCAGGATCAGAGCCCCGCACACCATCACGTTGCATATGACGGTGGCCAGCACGATGGCCGAATTCACGCCCGCGTACATCAGGTTGAAAGCCGCCATCCTGGTGTGGTTGGTCTGCCAGTCGATGAAGCACCAGGTGCCCGGCTTCTGGATCTTCACCTGGCCCAGCCCCATGCTGGGCAGCGCGCAAAACACGATGTTGGAGATGTAGATGCCCAAAAGGGTCACCGCGGCGAGCTTCTGGTTGACGTACTCGTTGTAGAAGTACGCGTGATTGATGGCCAAGAACCTCTCCACTGACATCGCGAACACAATGCTGAGCTGCACCAAGAAGAAGAAGAGCAGGATGAAGCCGGAGTACTGGCACAGCGGCTCGGCCCCCGGCCAGGAGCCCTTCATGTAGGTGGCGATGGTGACCGGGCTGGCCAGCAGGGTGCCCAGGAGGTCCGTCACCGCGAGGCCACACACGAGCGTGTAAAAAGTCGTCTCCTTTTGCTCTTTGCGTGATATTCGCAGGACCACTATGGCAATGACGTTTCCCACCACCCCGAAAATGAACATAATCGCCGGGATGGTGGGCGGTTGAAATCTCCCCTCTGTCGTGGAGTTCATACCTGCAGGGGCTTCTTTCACTGTTTCACGCTAAGCAGAGGTCCTCCTCTCGCTTCCGAATCGGTGCCGCTTTCCACGAATGCGCATTCTCCAACTTCTCCAAAAAGGAGCAAATCCATAGTGTCCAAAATGCGCCTTTTTACGCACGGAATGAAAACTCCATAATCCGCGCAGATCCCGTAGAAAACCGGAGGACTCCGCGGGGTGAGGACGTTGACAGGAGTGGTTTTCGTTTGCAAGCGATGCTCCGAGCTGCGCTTCGCTTTGCTGTCACACTCACAACTGACAGGGAAGTTTGTTTCTTGGCCACAGCAGGCGGCTCCTCCTCTGCGCCTCACCTCACCAGTGAGCTGTGCGAGACACAGTGCAGCGACGCGCCGCATGCACCAGGACGCGGTCGCAGCCCCGGTTTCACTTCTTCATTGTCACTGGACTGAAGCCACGCGTCTCCATCTGACGTGAATCTGTCAGCACCTTCGTCATATCTCTGCTGACATCAGTAAAGTCATTAGAGTGTTTCGGTGCGCATGAATAGCATCAATACATTTATCAAGAAGTCTGCATGTGACAACAGGTCGGAATAACCCTTCATTTAAAATACCTTTGTGAATATCTGATTAAACACCAGTGGTGAAAAGTAACTAAGCATGCCTACTCAAG
>JAOXYL010000042.1:11044301-11062796 GCA_028564955.1 Terapon puta
AAACCAAGAGTGATTATTTCTACCTCCTCTGAACTCCCTGGAATATTAGAGGCTAATAGTCATGTACTCTATAGGAGCCCCTTCACTATTAGCACCAGTGAATGAAAGAGTTCTTCCATATGGAGTGACAGCCCTCTGGGAGGAGGTGGCACGGTTAATGGCTATGTGCTCCATAATGAGAATCTGCTATATGAAATATGTATGGAGGAATCGGCCCAGCGGCCAGATAGCTGGTGCAGTATCATGTCTCTTGAGATGGGGTGCACTCTGTCTTCGATTCTCAGCATCTGAATTTAAAGCTCATATCCAAGCAACACCCCAATGCCCTCTGACCCCGACAGGGAGCATATTCTCGTTTGTCTTATTGTTAGGATGTTTGTGGCAGCGGTTCCTTTAATGCTGCTGATCTAAATATACAAAAAATAAAATCAGCCTTTTTCTCCTTGGTTCCAGGGGAATTCATTGATTTGAATATTTAAAAAGACAAGGAGAGGAAACAAAGACAGATTGTGGGATTAAATGAGTGAATGGTAGGGAGGCTCCAAGAGATGTCCATGGGTTAGAGGATAACCCCCTGAGACACGCAGAGACACAAAGTCATTATCATAATCAATCATCCAAAATATAAGATGATTGATCAGGAGCCTGTCACCCCCCCCCCACTGTTCATTTTCTATCTTACAACTGGGTGTTATGACAAAGTGTGACAGACTAAACCATTTTCAGTCTGGAGTACACAGAGAGACCGAACGATTATTTGGTCTTTGCAAAATAATCACTATGTCTTGTCCATTTGTCATCTCAAAGGGGCTCAGTCCTATTAAAGAAGTCAAACAGAGCTTAAGTGATTAGTTGATTAATTGATTAGCTGATAGTGATCCACTCTCGATGCTCTCATCAGCATTGCTTTCAGCAGCGACAGGAAACTGTTTTATGAATGCTGCCTCGTATCTTCTGGATGTCAATCAGTCATTGTTTTATATGAAGTGATAAAATGTTAGTATTGGGTTTACGCCCTAAAGCCTAAAAAAGATAATTGTTGCTGCCCTGAGAACTGCTGATGAGCAACACTGTCACATAATTATCCCAGAAATGCAGTTTTCTGCATCCTTGAATAAATTAAAGTTGATTTAATGAATAGAACATGATGAACTTGTTTAATTACAATACAATTTAAATTACATTCTAATTGTAATCTTATTGTCTTATCATCACCTTAAATCTATTGGCAGAGATGCAAACAAGATATCTTCTAACAAAGCATGATGTAGAGGTAATTTCATGCTAAAACAGGTTTTAATGCCGAAGAATGGGATTCGGGTATAATGGGTGTTATACTTCCACCTCTAGAGATTTCATCCATCTTAGGGATTAAGAGCTCTACTCTGCAGAGACCATTAACATTTATACAGCCATATTAGAACTGCCAGATTGACTGTTTGATGAATTAGTTGCTAAATTTGCTGAGCCTTGCCCCATATAAGAACCAGTGGAGCGGAGATTCATTAGGCTTTATAATCAGTATTTTATCCAATTATAAAGGAACAAGCACAAATGAGGAAAACACTCATGATGAGAAAAAAAAGTTAATGCTTGCGTTTTTGTGTGTGTTTTTGTGTAATTGGAAGACTTGCATGTTTAACGTCATATTAGCATAGATGTGAAACATAGTAACAAATGCCTTTTTTATAGCTATCAATTTATCTGTAGATTTTGGCAATTAATTCACAATGGCTATTATATAGTACCAGACAATTGCAATGGCTGGTAGTATGTCCCACGCAGTTTTACAGAGTCCTGATCCCCAAGATTATGTCTTAAAATGTCTCTTTCAAAATCTGAAGATATTCAATTTACTGTCCCATATGTACATAAGTAAAGCAGCAAATCTCCATTATTGAGAAGCTTGGAGTGACTTATTGGGAATTTTTGCTAGACAAATCCTTTCTAATCCTTTCATCTCTAATATGCAATTTGTTGTGAAACATGATTAACATACCATTGGGACATTAGCAGTGTTGGTGTCAACAATATAACATATTGGCCTAAAAACAATTCAATTTCTTGGTAAAAATGTGTCTTAAGTCTCTTATTTCCAGCTTTTTCTATTTTGTTTTGCAGGACAGAGAATTCTTCACCACAAAAGTAATGTCCTGGAGACAGTGGTGCTTATCAACCCTTCAGATGAAGCAGTCAGTACGGAGGTAAAATGAGCTATACTTGTTGTTGATCTATAATATTAATATAGTGTCTTCCTCACTCTTTCTGTAGCTTGGGATTCCATAAACCTACACATTTACGGGTGCACAGGTGGAAGAATCTGTTTGCCCCTGTATGAGTCATCTCTCTTCATCTGTCCTATCTATAATTGCTGCTAGTTGTAGTAAAAATATAGCAGCAGTTAGAAGCTCAAGGAAAAGGACTAATGCATTATTTACTTTTAGAAGAACAGAATAATAATAATTTTTGTAGCGAGCCTGACTACATTTTGATGTGAAGAAGGGGATAGGAGGGTCAGGAGCATAGTTGACACAAGACTGCCACTTTGCGTCACTGCTTCTTTTCAGTGTCCATCCACCCCCTAGCCATGTCTGCAGTCAAACTGTGCAGTAATAATATCTCAAAGCACAGCAGGATTGACCTGGCCAGTGGCCCATAACAGCTGATGGTGCTGAAATAAAAAAAAGACCAGCTGAAAGGGTAGAGAGACCAGAGGAATTAAAGGAAATTTAGCAGAGTGGACAGCAAGAGAGCAACTCAGCTTATTAGCTAATGGATGTGAGTGACATGAAACGGGTGATATTTCAGATACATTAAATAATCAAACTGATTACTGTAGCAGCAAAGATTTATATCCCCTCTCTCTGTCGTAATATTATTATTGAATAATATTCTTGCTTTGTTAAGCAATCATAGTAAGGACACTGTCCTATACATTAATGTGATTTCATTCTTTTTGTTCCCAGGTTCGTTTGATGATCTCAGACACCGCCAGACACAAGCTTCTGGTTCTCTCAGGGCAATGCACTGAAAACACCGGGGAGCTGATTCTTCAGTCAGGCTCTTTCTCTTTCTTCAACTTCATAGACATATTCACAGACCAAGAGGTGAGATTACATGATTTTGTATCTTATTGTATTGTAACATAATATTTTTCTATATGTTTGTATGCACATGTTGTCATGAAAAGTTCAGTTTGGGAGATTTTCTGTTAATGTGACACATCATTAAAGTCCATGGTCTTTTTATAGAGATCATCATTGTGAAATCCATATATATTTTCTAAACCTTGACAATAAATTTTAAAAAAGGCATGGTGGTTGCCCTACTTTTAAGTTTTCATTCTAGATTCATATAATAGTCCTAAAATCTACCGATGCACTGATACAGTAAACATATGCACATAATACACATGCTGAAACTGTGATCAAATTAATTTCAGACTCCAGTGTGTTGAAAATTAAAGTCAGTTCATTTTTCTCATGTGCAGATTGGTGAGTTGCTCAGCACCATTCACCCAGCGAACAAAGCCAACCTTACGCTCTCCTGCCCTGAACAAGGAGACTGGAAAAATTCAAACTTGGACAAACACAACCTACAGGACTTCATTAACATGAAACTAAATTCCAATGTCATACTCTCTGAAATGGAAGGCCTCTCAGAGTTCACAGAGTATTTATCTGAATCAGTAGAGATCCCATCTCCTTTTGATATGTTAGAGCCACCAACCTCAGGTGGATTCCTCAAACTCTCCAAACCATGCTGTTACATTTTCCCTGCTGGTCGTGGTGACTCTGCTCTCTTTGCGGTCAATGGCTTCAACATGCTAATTAATGGTGGCTCGGACAGGAAATCATGCTTCTGGAAGCTAGTTAGACATCTAGATCGGGTGGACTCCATTCTCCTGACCCACATTGGTGACGACAACTTGCCAGGCATTAATAGCATGCTACAGAGGAAGGTTGCAGAGCTTGAAGAGGAACAGTCACAGGGTTCAACAGCTAACAGTGACTGGGTGAAGAACATGATTTCTCCAGATATTGGTGTTGTGTTTGTTAATCTTCCTGAAAACCTGGATAACCCTGAATCTAATTACAGAGTGCGGAAGAATGTTGAAGAGGCAGCCTTCACTCAGCAGTTCCTCACCAAACTAAATTTGAGAATAGAGCCTCTTCAGAGGCCTGTTGGAAACACCATAGAACCAATCATACTTTTTCAGAAAATGGGCGTTGGGAAACTTGAGATGTATGTGCTCAATCCATCAAAGAATAGCAAGGAGATGCAGCACTTTATGAAGCAGTGGACTGGTAGTGAAAAAGATACTGCTTCTATTCTGCTGCCAAATGGAAAGGAATCAGAGTTCCCTGTCTCTTACTTGACTTCTATCTCCTCTCTCATTGTGTGGCACCCTGCAAATCCCTCAGATAAGGTTGTGCGTGTTCTCTTTCCTGGAAATGCCACCCAGCATCACATCTTTGAAGGTTTAGAAAAACTAAAGCACTTAGATTTCCTGAAGCAGCCAGTTGTCACTCAAAAAGCAATGTCTTCTACCATGCCACCAACACCAGTGCTAAAGCAAGCTAAGATGAAACACAGAACAGACAGCAAAGAGAGTCTTAAGTCAACACCAAAGCCATCACCGATCAAAAGCATCAGGAAAGATTCAAAGGAGGAAGCAACAGAGAAGACAAAGACAGAAGCAGAATCATCCCATGAGAAAACACAGAAGACCGAGAAAAAAGAAAAGGTCCCACTGAAAAAGGAAAAGGCAAAAGCATCTGAGAAAGATTCAAAAGTAAAGACAGAGCAAACTGCCCAAAATGAAACGCCAGAAAAAAAGAAGTCTGAAATCAAACCCAAAACTGAAAAATTTGTTAAGAAGGAGACCAAGGTGTCTGTGGAAAAGAAAAAGGAGGTTAAAAAAGAAGCAGCAAAGAAAGAAGATACTTCGAAACAGGATGGGAAAAAGGATGAAAAAGTAAAGAAAGAGGAGGCAAAGAAAATTATCAAAAAGGATATCAGAAGAGACTCACCTATGAAAGAGAAAAAGGAGGAAAAGAAAGAGCAAAAGAAAGATGTGAAAAGACCCTCTAAAGACATTAAAAAGACATCTACTGTGAGTGAAGAAAAGAATCTTGCACCAAAACCAAAGCCTCTGAAAAAAGATAATGCCTCAAAGAAAGATGCAGGAGTCCCATCAAAGTTGAAAGAAAAAGGAAAGTCAAAGGTAACAAAAAAGGAGACAAAGACGGACAGTGACAAACTTGCAGCCAGTGCTGCTGCTGCTGACGTAGAGGATCCAGAGGCCGAAAGGTCTCTGATGTCTTCTCCAGAGGACCTCACTAAGGACTTTGAAGAGCTAAGAGCTGATGAGCTGATGGAGGATGATGCAACCGTACAACAAAATAAGGAAGAAGAGGTTGTTATGGTCCACCAAGAACAAATAATACAAACCAAAGAGTCACCTGAGGCATTAGAGTCTGTGGATGAGGGTATTACCACAACAGAGGCCGAAGGAGACAATGGAGAAACTCCAGATGAACAAGTTCTTAAAGGAAAACTCAATGGCAGTGTAAGTGAGAAATTTGAAGATGAAGGTACTGTAATGGAAGAGACATCTGAGGGAGGTGATTATGAAGAGAAGGGAGAGACAGAAGAAGTTTATGAACCACAGAGAGCAGAATCAGATAAAGAAAAGCTTACCCCCAAGGAGGATGGACATCATGACAGGAATGATGGACTCAAACCAGGAGACAATGTTGAAGACAATGATGATGTGACAAATAAAAATCTTGAAAGTTATCATATAAGGGAAAGAGAAACTGAAAAACATCATGTGTTTGTATCAGCCTCACCCAAAGTGTCCTCACCTATTTCTCCAGCTGCATCTATCCATGATGAAATGCCTCCTGTTGGCTTTGAAAGCTCAACAGCATCGGATGACGAAAACAAAGATGAACCCCCAGAGGATTACACTGTCACCTCAGGTCACACTCAGTCCACCATGGAGATCTCCAGTGTGCCTACTCCAATGGATGAAATGTTGACTCCTAGGGACATTATGAGTGATGAAACCATGAATGATGAGACTGAATCTCCTTCACAGGATGTTGGCAGATTTGGGACATCGGCATCTGGAGACTTTGATAGGAAGAAGCTGTCTCCACTTCAAGATTTGCCAGGGTCAGATCACTCTCAGAGTGATGCCACAGAGGGCCAGGACTACAACCACTCTGCTTCCACAATATCTCCCCCTTCATCACTAGAGGAGGATAAATTTTGTAAAGAGTTTCCCTCTTCAGGAAAGGGCTTTGGCACAGCTCAAGAATCATGTGAGAAATATGACACAGACTCAGCTAAACTCAGTTCAGTTTCCACAACATCACCTCTTGTACGTTCTCCCTCAGTAGACCGTAAGGACAAGATGGATTCTCCATCAATGTTTGCTGCTCCAATAGAGCTCTCCACCACACTGGCAGGGTGCACCAGAGCAACAGCTGATTCCTCCATCAGCCCAGATGACAAGACTTTGGAAGGGGCTCATTCACCTCAGTCCTCTGGTCACACACCTTATTATCAGTCACCAGTAGATGAAAAAGCAGGAGCTCTACCACTTGTGTCAGAAGACGAAGCACAGGGTCCAGTAATTGTTGAGGTTACAAGTGATAAAGAGGATTCCTCGAGTAGAGTTACCCCAGAGCCTAGTTTACCAGAACAAGAGAGTTCCTCTCCTGTAGAGAGGACAATTCCATCACCAAAAAGCCCACCTCCAACAGAACCTGATTCTCCATCAAAGCTGGAAAAGTCACTCTTTGATAGTGATCATAAGAAAGGTGGAGAAAACGCCCACTCAGTCTTGTTCTCAGCACCAATTACCAAACATGAGTCAGACACTAATCCTTTCACAGCTTTCAAAGAAGAGAGTAAAATGTCCATTTCAGAAGGTACCACATCAGACAAATCAGGAACCCCTCTGGAGGAAGTGGTGGCTGAAGACACATTTTCACATTTAGCTTCAGCATCCACTGCCTCTCTGGCTACCAGCTCTTTGCCAGAACCCACTACTGACTCTCCTTCCCTTCATGCTGAAGTAGGCTCTCCTCACTCAACAGAAGTAGATGACTCTTTGTCTGTCTCTGTGGTTCAGACCCCAACCACCTTCCATGAAGCTGAGGGATCTCCATCAAAAGAAGATAGCCCAAGGCCCATGTCTATCTCCCCAGACATCTCACCAAAGGCAAAAAGCAAAACACAGATGCAGGACACAAAATCCCCAGAGCACTCTACCATGTCAATAGAGTTTGGTCAGGAGTCTCCTGACCACTCATTAGCCTTAGACTTTAGTAAGCAATCCCCAGAGCACCCATCTGCTGGAAGCAGCTCACGTGCTACTGAGAATGGCCCAACTGAGGTGGACTACAGCCCCTCAGATGGAACAGATGGAAGACCATCTAGAGAGCATAGTTCCTCAGTGGAGAAGCCGTTGCTCTTTGAAGAGAGCGATTCAGTGCTTGCCACTTCTGCAACCCCATCAGATGCATCTCAGTCTACTCCCTCTGTTACAACCCCATGCCAAATGACAGAGATGCCACATGCTGTGGCTGAGCAGACAGATAAGTCTCCAGTCACCCCAAAGGCATCCTCACTCACCCACTCTCCCCATTCCAATGAACCATCCCCAGTGCTAGGAGGTCCACCGGCTAAAGAAAGCACCAGCCCAATTTCCCCATCTTTGGAAAGCATTTCTAATAGATCTGACACACAGCAGAAATACGACAAGTCACCTTCACCTCCGAAAGCTATTTCTCCATCAGCTCCTTTTACCTTCTCAAAAGACGAAACCTTTTCCCCAGCAAAGGAGACCAATCCCTTTAAATGTGAGGGCTCTATGCTGGAGGCAAAATCCCCAGTGAGCCCCAAAGTTCCCCTACCATCATATCTACCTCTGAACTCTGATCCATGTGATTACAATTCTGCCTGTGGCTCCAAGGACCCAGACTCCAAAAGGAGCCCTTCTGCTCCATCCAAAACAGATGTTGATCTATGCCTAGTCAGTTCATGCGAGTACCGTCACCCCAAGACAGAGCTGTCGCCATCTTTCATCAACCCTAACCCTCTGGAATACTTTATCAGTGAAGAGAACACTTTGGATGAGGAGAAGCCTCTGGCTAAATTAGGAGGTGGGGCTCCACCTCCAGGAGGTAAGCTTTCTGCCAAGCAATGTGAAGAGACGCCCCCCACATCCATTAGTGAATCTGCCCCCTCCCAGACAGATTCGGATGTTCCACCAGGGACAGAAGAGTGCCCCTCCATTACAGCTGATGCTAACATTGACTCTGAAGATGACTCTGAAACTCTGCCAACTGACAGAACCCTGACCTACAGGCATGCAGATCCTCCTCCAGTGGCACTCAGGGACTCTGCTCCATCCTCGGGCCATCATGATGTGTGTATGGTGGACCCAGAGGCCCTCAAGGCTGAAGAAAACCTTCACAACGCTAATACAGATGGAGGAGAAAAGCCCAAGAAGAAAAAGCTCTTGAAAAAGACTTCCTCACCGGCCAGGAAGACTGCTCTATCAAAAGTGAAGGATTCAAAGACTTCTTCTCCAAAGAAGAGTGTTGGAGAAGGGAAGGATGCCAAAAATGCAACAAATACTTCCGCATCCAGAGGTGTAAAAAGTTCCACATCAGGTTAGTATTATTTGTTCACTGTTACCTTTTATATTGCATTATTATTTGTTATAATGTTAAGTATTTTTGATAAAGTAATTAATAGAAAGGTATATTTTGCCCTTTTCAGGAAGTGGCAGTGGAAAGGTATCAGGTGGGGCATCTGTGCCCAACTGTCCTCCCATGTATATGGATTTGGTTTACATCCCCAATCACTGCAGTGCCAAGAATGTGGATTCTGAATTCTTTAAGCGGGTGCGCTCCTCTTACTATGTGGTCAGTGGCAATGATCAGACAGCTCAAGAGCCCAGTAGGTCTGTCCTTGATGCTTTGCTGGAAGGAAAGGCCCAGTGGGGAAACAATATGCAGGTACGCTTCAAGTTTTTAAGTTTAAACAGAGTACCATATGCATTTGGCATCTTTGGTCACCAATATTAATTGCTTTGTTTGAGTCTTAGACATAAAGACAGTGACAGCACATTTTTTAACTTCAATTTGGAAGATTTTTGCATGCTTTTTATTGATGCCCTTTTGAATGATTGAGCTTAGAAACCTCCCCCCTGTCTGGTATCAGGTTACGCTGATTCCAACCCATGACACAGATGTGATGAGGGAGTGGTACCAGGAGACGCACGACAAGCAGCAGGAGCTCAACATCATGGTCCTGGCCAGCAGCAGCACTGTTGTCATGCAAGATGAGTCCTTCCCAGCCTGTAAGATAGAAATGTAAGCCTGTTAAGATAGAGATTGGGAAGCCAAGTGAATGATAATGAGAAGGTCTATTATTTGAAGTAGAAATCACATCCATGTAGCATAAAACCTAAGCAGGCACTTGAACACGTATATGCTAAAATGATACTTGTTGTGTACTAAACCCTGAAAAAACAACACTAACACTAATACAAATAAGCTTTGAGGGGCTCCATGTAAAGTACAATGTTTTCAATATAACATAATACATCCTTGACACCATCAAGGTGTTATGTGATTTTTGGGGAATAATTGATGGTACTGGGAGGAAATTAGAAACCAAACAACCAGCCAAGCCATGCTTGTCCAATTATGCTAACTTTGGTACAGATAAAGTAATGATGTTGTTGATGTACGGAGTTTCTGAGATCAAAATTTATGAGGGTTTTTAATAAATCCAACTGCTGCCAAGGAACAAAACTTCCCTCCATATGGTATACAAGTGAATAATGGCTGTTATCCACACCAAAGGATAAATAAAATGTTATTGCCTTAGGGAGTCAAAATGAATGTATAAGAATTGGAGCACCAAGCAGAGGAGTAGACAGGTAACTTTACACACCAGAGGCCAATCCCAGAAAGGACTTTTAAATGGTTACATAGTTGAATGCTAGTAAACATGAATTAACTTGAAAGGATGCTCAACACTGATAAGCATTAATATGATGTCTGACTTCACATTCGTCACGGGCTGAACAAAGTGCCCCTACCATTGTGAAACTGTTCCTTATGCTTTTATGTCAGCTGGGTTTTATTTTATTTAAAATGAATTTGTTTGTTTGCTTTTGTTGCTGCTAATGTATGAATATTAGTTTTATTATGTTACAATTTCTTTATTGTGCTTGACTGTCCAGATAGCATTTTACACTGTGCAGCACAAAGTTGTTTCAGAATGCTCTCCCTGGCTTTTGTTACATCTGTAAAATCATTTTCCACAATGCCAGTGCTTTTTACAAATTTGCCCTGTATTTCATACTGTCTGTTTTATTTACAGATCTTAATTTATTTAAAAAAGGATAAACAAATCTTATTTCTTATACCAGTTTTTTATGTAATCATTAAGCTATGGGGAAGCTAGCATTTTCCCATTGTAAAGCTGGTAAGGCAGGATATTTTCATAAACCTTAAAATGTCTTGTTTTTCTAAAGCATTGTACTGTAATTATAAATAGCTTTGTGGCCGATGGAGTGGTTGGGAGAAGCGCATGGGTTATGATACGTTAGGACTTTTCTCTCTTTTTTAATGGGGATTTTGCTCAGACTTGCATTCAGAACAGGGCTATGTAGGCTAAACCAATAAATGTAAGGAGCATTTTATGAGTTTTGCAAGTGGTGCCATGACACAGTACACAACAGTAACTTCAGCGATTTCAATGGCACTATATCAGTATAAAACTTGATTTTGGGTGCAGTACTGTATAGATTTTCAGGTTGATGTGAGCATTTTAGAAGGCTGGAAAAGTCTTGTGACAAAAGAGTATGTCCTCTTTAGCCTGGGTGAAAAGGAAACAGCTTGTGGTAGAGGTGTATTCTTGAGAAGGGCAGCACACAGAGGCGAGTGTGAGTGACTTGTGTGTTTTAGATGAAAGTATGTAACACAAAAACTAGACACTTTAAACACAGACATGACACATACCAAACTAACAGCACAGAGGCAACAGATCAACACTGACAGGACAGGTTCTGGAGAAACCTTCAGCAGATACAACTCAGTGATACAGGCTTTGGTACTTTGGGCTATTTGATCGACTCACCAAGTTCACCAGATATTTATGAAATTATGTCAGGTGCTCTTGATACACTATAGACCAGTTTTCCCTCAGGGGAACCTCAAACTAACACCAACAACAAACCTACAAACTCTGAACTGACATTTCTCTTCAACTGACATT
This sequence comes from Terapon puta, assembly GCA_028564955.1. Taxonomy (NCBI): domain Eukaryota; kingdom Metazoa; phylum Chordata; class Actinopteri; order Centrarchiformes; family Terapontidae; genus Terapon; species Terapon puta. The sequence continues at coordinate 11,055,615 of JAOXYL010000042.1, forward strand.
TCTCTTTTCTCTGTCTGCTTTCTCTACACTTCCTCTATTTCTCTCTCTTTCTATTTATCTCTGCCTTTTTCTCCTTATCTTTCTCTTGGGAGAACTTTAATAATGTTTGTCTGCAGCTGTGTGGTATATTTGTCTTGTGATCTTGCATCCTCTCTGCCCTTTCCCCAAACTCATGTAACCTATAGCAATTAGTTTGAAGTGAAAGTATTCCTTAGTGCTTTCTGATGTTTGTGTGCAATATTTCCTCTACCCATATGGTGAATCCGAAGAGGAACCACTAGGCTACTAAATAACAAACATTCAAAAACAACCACTATAAAATCTGTTGTGAAAAATAAAGAGTGTCTTTGTCTTTTTTTTACCTATTAGAGTCCTGTTGTATTAATTTATATTATAAAGCCAGTGTTTCATTTCTTATAATGTTATATTCAGACTGCAATAAACAGGACAAAGAGTCCTCACAAGATACCTTCTTATTGGTCTAAAAAACATCACACGAACTCTCCAGTTGAAAATGAGCCAACTGGCAAAACACTGACCTATCTACAGAATTCATGATAAATGTGTGCTGTCTTTATACATAAAGAAGTGTGAAAAAGATGGATGAGGCCCGTACAATGGTGCTTTGACTTAAATGCTAATGTCAGCATGCTAATGTGCTCACCATAACTATGCTAAAATATTGATATTTAGTGGACCATGTTCATAATTTTCACAATATTTGTTTTGAACGATAACCTGGTAACATTTTCTAATTAGTACTTAACAAAAATATAGCTAATTATGTTGGGAACGGGATGAGATGGAATTTCAGTAATTTCGCTATTATTTGGTCATAAATGAAAGGAGACTTTGATCTGATGTTGGCACTAAATAAAAAGTCGTGAGATCATCCAAATTATTACCCCATTATCTGTAGAGAAACATGAATGTGCGCACTAACTATGGCAATGCATCCAAGACTTTTTGTAGCAGCCCACCCTCTCGTCATATATCTGGACCAAGGTTGCCAACCAATCAATAGACCAACATTGGTATCACAAGTGCTACCCAGCTCCCATTTAAAAAAAAACATTTATCCTATATGTCTCATCTGTTTGTAGGTATTTTTCATCAAGCACATAATTAAATTCTTATACATGTTAGTTGGCTCATCTACTCTTTATCTCATGGATACATCATATACATCATCTTTACACTAACAGTACAGTGTTATGATGATGGAGAACAGAAAATTGACTGCCAAGTTAATGTCATGGGTGCACAGAAGACTGGCTATTAGTGACAGTTTGGCCCAGGAGGGAAGTCGTTTCTGATGGCCTCCTAGGTGACAAGTGTCCCTGGGATCCAGCCAGGGCAGATGGGGGATTTATGTTCCCTGAGAGAGATAACGTCTAGAATAGGTAGACCGGAGGCTCAGTTTTCCTGGTTTAGTCTTAAGAGATATAAGAAAAATGAAGCTGTGTGTGAGTGTTTTGACAGTGCTTGCCTGTAAATAAAGGTATTTTCTAACATTGCAGGCTACATTTTATTAACTATGTATGGACATTGTATAAATGTTTTAGCCATGCTAACGGCATGCTGGCAATCAGTCCACCACTTTGGTCGAGACTGAAATATTTCAACAACTACTGGATGGATCACGCTATTTTTTTTTACAGACATTCATCCCAAAAACATAAACTATACAAGGAGCCTTAGGCTGAACCCAGGACCATGCTGTGAGGCAGCAGGGAGGTACCACCACTGCTGCTGATGCAAAGGCAAAGTAATGAAAACAGATATCAAATAAATGAAATATATACACATCAAAAGATCTAAAATATATAAGGATTTGTAGAACACGAAACATGTCAGAAGGCTATGAGAAAAAGAACAGGGCACATTTAGCTCCTCCAGTATGTGGTGAACTGAAGGACCTTTTATATCAGCCACCCCAGGGATACTGACTGAGAAAGCTGAGGAGGAACAGTGCAGAGCAGGATATGGAGACATGTCGCCACAGTTCAACATCCATTTGTTGCACAGTGGGAGACCACAAGTCCACGTCTGATGTCTCTCAGCAAGTGAACGCCCAGCTTGTGAGCCAGTCTCATGGAGCTGTTTCAGAATATGTACTGCCCACTGGTAAGTGAAGGGCTTTTATATTTCCTTCCATATCGTATTACATTACAGTTATGCAAATGAGAGAGCATCCCTACTATTTATCTAAACACCAACCCACAGCCACAAGCATTTATGATTTTTTTACAAAGTCAGTGAGTGAATAGGCTTGCATATAAATGTATGTCACAAGTCTTGTCATAAATAGAAGGCAACCTATTTAATTGTCTTTCAAGGACAGTGACTTTAGAACTGTGGCACAGTAATCAGCACCAGCTGTTTTTCTTCTGTGCCAAAACTGTTACAGTGGGGACATTTATTAATGATGATGGGATACCCCAGGCACTTTCCAAAACTAAAGGGAAGTGCACACAGGGATAAATCAAAGAAGATGTAAGAGCTACCAGAGCTATCTGTCAGCATAACCTGGCTGTTCGGGAAATCGAAATATGAGTGCTAAAATAGACCCTCCTGCAAATAGTACTGTATGTCCTGTTTGATTATTGCATTATTGGAGCAACTCAAAATAATCTGCCACTGCACTTAACCTCTACCTGTAGCTACAGATCAGCTATATGTTTTTAAATGCATGCAAACACATAGATGTGCAGAAAGAGAGAGAAAGGGGGAGAGAAAACCCCACAGAGACAGATACACCTTGCAGGATACCATAAATTATCCAAGGCCCTGTATCTGATTGGCTGAGGAAGCAATCTCAGCTGGATGGGCTGAGATCTTGTTGCCAAGGCAACAGAGGGGAACCTCCCTGTCCCAGCCCTATTTTCTCTGTGCGAGTCTATCCTCAGAGTTTATTTAAGAAGCACCTTAATCATTGTAATGACTCACACTCTGCTCACTATTCCAAATGGCTGCACGTTTAGCAATTCCATTTCCACAGACATCTCTCTGCCTATAGTGGAAAATCACATCCACAAAGTCATCAGACATCAGAGACATGGACATCAGCATCTATGATTAAATTTACACATGCGTAGTATACACTTGTGTATGATAAATACCTGAATAAAACTTAAGTCGGAATTATTACCAGACTTTTGAGACTATTCTGTTTAGTAACAGTAAGTCAAGATTAATTTGAATTGAGTATTTAATGTATTTCAATATAGATTTCACTTTAAAATGTATGACCACAACATGACTTTCAGAGATTTAGTACAGCAAAACCCCATGTAAGGATGTCAGTCCTTGCTTATGTAATGCTGTGCAGGTCAATGGGTACACTGACTAGTGACATGGTATGCTGCTCACAGAGGCCTGTTATATTGAAGTAAAGTGAAGGTGGAGGTGGAGTGGAAGTAAATAATTTGAAATAAAATGACAGGCCTACTACCTAAAGTGACTTACATTATTCCAAAATAACATTTTGTAACATTTTGTGTTATTGTGTAAGGAATTTTTGACAGTTTAGCTATTATAATATTCATGACCCCTTTCCAAACCAAGTTAAATGAGTAGTTTCTACGTCAAATGGTTTGCAAAACCACTGCTGTGGCAAATAGAGACAAATTCGAATTTGTTTTTTTTTCTTTTTTCTAATTTTTTATTATCTTTATTTTTGTTTGTATATAATATACAAAGGTACATACCTTAGAATTGTAATTTTGGTTGCATGAAAGGACATCAAGAACAATACTCACTTGAGAGTAAAGTGTATAGCATTATTAATGGAAAATGAATGCCTCTCCCTGTTAGGTAAGAAAATGAATGCCTCTCCCTGTTAGGTAACACTGTAAGTGTGAAGGTATAGGAGAAGATAGGAAGTGACTACTAAAAGTGTCAGTAGCAATGGAAATATTAAGTAAGTGCTGAAGCTGTAGGGGTCTGTTCATTAACAATTAGAAAAAAATATTTACATCACCGAACTCATCAACTAACAATCCAAAAGCGCATATATGTGTCTGTGTCCCACACATTTATTGTTTACATCGGCATGTTTAAAGCGCGGTGCAGCAGCGCCACCTGTAGGTTGAAACATAAACACACCTCAGCAGCTGCTGTGTTGGTCGGTGATAAAATCGCATTTCTGAAGATGAAAACATACCTAACAATGAACAGAGCCTCTTGTGGCAGAGTACAAATCAACGACGATACCATGAATGATGCAGATTAAAAACTACTGCATTGCACCCCTGTGCCGACCACAGGGCGCCGCCATATTGGATGATACCAACTACTTGCGACGTATTACAACAATGAAACAAACAACTATGTGCTTGATAACCTGGAATTAAATATTTACCGGGTAAAAGTGTGTTAAAAAAATTAGGTTTACTTTTCTTAAGAGGAGTTGACGCTTTAAAGCTATAATATCTCCAGCAGCACCCCCTTTGTTTTCACTCTCATGGTACAGTCAGTGGACACTATGGCGCTGGCGAGGATTGGCAAGTGTTGTCGGTCGTTGATAGGAGAGCCCTCCAGAGGATTTATATGTGCTGTTTCGCAGCAAGGTTGGATTGAAGGTTGCATAGGAGGTGAGAGTAACAAAACTGGTGATTATGCTCCCTTTCTGACGCGTGTGTACGCATTAAAACTGGTTTAGAGACAGGCGGAGAAGCTACATTAGCGCCCTGTTAGTAACCCACATGTACACTGAGGATACTGAAAACTCAACAAAGGTCGGTTTACCTGCAGATTTACCTGCTGTGTTCGTAGTAACTGTGGTTTTCTGTGTATCACATTTAGATGTGCAATATGACAAGCGTAACTTTAGCAAGGCTAAATTACTGTTAGCAGTCTTTTCTTTGTAGTTGAAGTCATACAGCCTTTTATTTTGCACTTCATAAAACCAATGCCTGTTTTATAGTCACTGGTCATCTTAAAAAATTGCTCTCTCTGCAGCGAAAAGGCACCTGTTGTCTGAGGATGTCATCAAACTACAGGAATTCCAGCAGAGGAAGCTGGCTGTAGCCCACCTCGGCACTGGGTCGAAAGGTGAAGGCACTCTCCTCCTCACTGCCTCCATGCTGAGGTTTTGTGTCGTGCCTTGTAATGCACAATCACTAATACCCCGCTCATTCATTTTACAGGAAATTTTATCGAGCTGTTCAGTCGGAAGCTGCAAAGAAATGAGCTGATCCTGAAAGATGAGCTGAAGCTTCTACTCCACTTATGTCAGACCGCAGATGACATGGCGATAGCCAGGGATGCCATTTATAGGTATGATGCATCTTCTATGAATCATTTTCTAAAGTAGGAGCACACTTTGCAGCAAAGTGGGCCGTTTCACCTCTGGTCTTTCTCTGTGTTGCCTCTTGCACACATTAAAATTATGTATAGATGATCCTTTGAAATTTCCCTCACAAGGTACCACACTGAGAACCGGAACTTGGTGGCTGGAGAGTTCAAGTTTGGTCCTCTCTTTGTGAGACTCTGCTATGAGCTGGGCCTAGAGGACTTGGCTGCTTCTACCCTTACAGATGAGGTAAAACATTAAGTCAGCCAAAATCCCAAATGACTCAACAAAAGTGCCAGAAAAAAAATGTATATTTACTTGTGACATTTCTCCTTGCTTGTTTGAACAGAAAATGAAAGGATTTTTCAACGATACAACCTCCTTTAACATCAGCATAGACATGTTATTCACAAAAGGCTCTTATAAAGGTAAATCACAGATCAAACTGTCTTGTTTGTGTATGTTTCTGAAATTGTTATCGTGTCTATAATATTCCAAACTCTGGCTATTGCAGATGCCCTAGCAGTGCTAAGAACCATGAGGAACCAAGGTGTACCATTCAACAAAGACACACTGACACTGGCATGCGGCATCTGCTATAAAATGGTTAGGTTCAATTGAATTGATCTGTAAATATTTATGAAGTTTATTTATTATTATTTAAGATGTAAATACCCCTATGTTTGTCAGAACACGCCTGAGTCCTGCAGGATCTGTAGTACTCTGATAGAGGATGTGCAGACCAAAGGGCACTTCATTCCCAGACACGCTTACTGCTTTGCTGTAGCGTTAGCACTTCAGCAGGTGAGTTATATTCTCTTCATTCACCCAGAGCGATGTGAAGACCGTTAATATTGCAATGTGATCAATAATGTTTCTCTCTTTCTTTTTTTTTCCATCCAGTCCGATATAGAAAAGGCACAGTCATTTTATTCGCAAATCATGAACACTGACAGCAGATTATGTCAGAATTTGAAGGTAATCGGTGCATCATGTAGCTGCTCTACACATTAGTTTTTGCCATTGTTGTTGTTAATAGAAGTGTAATTTTTTTGTGCTTCAGGTTGCATTGCTAGCAATTTCAGGAGGAGTAAGAGATGCCATTTCCACCCTGTCTGCATCCATTTTGCCTAAAAGCCCGTTGTTTGTGAAGAGGCCTGAATTTTCTCAGGAGGTGGTAAGTCAGACGCACCACAAAACAGTGGTGTTTCAGTGATAAATGTTTAAACATATTTCTATAATTACTAAAAATGAGTGTTTTCATGAGACGGGAGGGATTTTTATATTTCCAAAAAATCAAAATAATAGCAAAGCTAATGGAAAAATTAAAACATTTGGTTTATTCCTTACTGGGAGTGTCGGAAGAAATATTTCTCAAAATAGTGGATATGAGCTTGAGAGATTTCTTCTGTAAATCACTGATAAACTGCTGTACAAGTGTTAGCTCAGCAGTTTCCTCACTTGATCCCTCTCAGGTGGATGTGCTGCGCATGCGGAGTAGAGGCGGGCCACACATGGAGCAAGTGGAGCAGATACTGACTCAGCTGATGCAGTCCGATCAGGTGACTCAGCAGACCCTCGACGACATGCTCTGCTACACGCCCACGGGGAAGAGGAAACACGCTCCAATAATGGAGGAGAGGGGGACCAACCGGAGAACCCTGAATCCCTTACAGTCCACTCTGCTGTCAGAGTGAGAGGAGCTGTCTTTATCAAAAGGGTCTGACAAGAGGCTGAATGAGTCAGTTGAAAAAAACTTTGCCATTATTGCTTTATCTACCTCTCCTTAAAGACAGACACAGTCTTGCAGATTGGGCTCTTATCCTTTTTTTTGTTAACACACTAAGGTCACATGTTCATGTTTGTGCAGAGTGCACCTGAGCAAA
>JAOXYL010000042.1:11208613-11219727 GCA_028564955.1 Terapon puta
CGCGCTCTTCCACGCTGTGCCGCAGTTTGCTCCCACTTTGTAGCACATCTCACATCAAACAGGGGAGAGAGGAAGCGTCTAGGGCCCCCAAGAGAGACGCTCAGCCCAATTCTCATTTTTCTGCATATATCAACGACTAATGATGACATTTCAAAATGCCATTCTGGGTGAAACTATTAAATGCCTCGTATTGTGGGAGTTGGGAAAATTTAAAAATGTTTTCGTGGCTTCTTTTTTCCTTTCTGTAAGCCTTTTTTTGGGGGGGGCGTGGGTGTCTCCCTGATGAATCTTGTTGACCACTGGTTTGATCATATGTTCATGTTCTCGTTGCAGTCTGTGCATTTCCTTACATCCTGGCCTTCACAACGGACTCCATTGAGATCCGACTGGTGGTCAATGGCAACCTTGTGTACACAGCAGTGGTCCCGGAGCTGCAGTTGGTTGCTTCACGGGTCAGTGTGATTGACAGCGAACGTAATATTATGTCAACAATGTGCACCACAATCATTTATTTTTTGTCTGTTTTCTTGTTCTCTGAAGTTGAAGTGCATTATGTGTGCGCCTATAACACACTTGTTTCACTATAGGAGGAGCCCTCATAGCTTACAAGTGTCTCCAGTCCTAGAGGGCTGGTTTATAGAAGTAGCTGTCTCAGCTCTCTCATTTCAATCAATCTTTATTACCCTGGTGGGAAATATGGCTGGCAATCTGCATGGCTACAAAGCAATAATACACTCATAATTCATACACATGTATTATTTAAAACGGACCACAGTGCACATGTACTATGAAGCAAATACCTTTTTTTCCTCTCGCCTTTCTGTCCCTTTTTAATATTTCTTGGCATTGCTGCATGTTAGCCGTGTGGCTATATTGATCTCATTTTCCCTCTTTGTCCTTTTGTTTTTCCACCCACAGTCAGACATCTATTTTGTTTCCTCGGCTCCGGTGAGCTCAGCCTCCAACTGCAGTTCAAGAGACACCAGTTCCCAGAGTTCCCCACAAACGCCCACCGGCTACGAGATGCCCGTGTTTCCCTCACCGCTCGGCGATGGTAAGCCTCTGCGCAGAGAAGTCACCAGAGGATGTTGATCTTAGCACCTCTGTATTAAAGGTTTTCAAATGTCAATGTTGCCTGTAGTCCTGTTTGACTTTGGATGATGCTGTGTTAGCCTGAAGCTCGAGACCCATTTACATAAACTTGTCTCAGCAGAATGGCTCATTGAAGGCGCAGCCAAGATCTTTATGTTTCACAACAGAATCATGTGTAGTTTTCTAGAGCAAGATATTTAACTTAATTCGTGTCCCCTATTATTATTACCTCATCCTTTCTCACTGTAGAATGATGACATAATTTAGTCGTTTGACAAATGTGGAAATATCCTCATTACAGCCCGAACTCAAAGTGACATTGAGACAGATCCAGACGTTTGGAAAGTCTTTTTTGTACTATAAATTATATAAATATTTGATAGTTAAATGGTTTAGCCCATTACCTATGACCCTTCACATCACTGCTGACCGTTTTCCTTTAAAAAAAAAGATTTAATCTCCTGTGTTGCAGCCATTTGCTTCCATTTATTTAAGTGTATTAAATCAACCTGCCACAAACACTTGCAAATGGTCTGAAGTAAAAATATTTCTTTATACCATTAAATATTCATTAAATATTCATAAGGAGCAAGGCTACAGTTTAGTAAAAAAAAAAAAAAACAGCCAGGGGGGAAAGCACAGAGGAAAGAAATTGAGGTGCAGAAGCCTCTCAAGTGGGAAAGTTTGTGTTCATGCAGAACTGTGCAAGAATAACACAAAATAGCTTTTATAAAGATAAATAATTACAGTGAGAGATGTGTGAAGGACTTTCCATGCTGGTATGTTCAGGGAACGTCTGACACCCGAGAATTTACAGCAAGTAGCGTAAAGTCTAACATAGAAGCCAGTATATAGTGTGAAATTAGTCTTTTGGCTAAAAAATATCTATGTTCATGGTAGGAAAGGGGCAAGTAACCCAAGTTATAACCCAGTTATAATTTATTTGCAAGATTGTTTTTCAATAATGACAAGACAAGTATTTCTGTTCAACAGACAACTGTCAGATTTTGGAGCATCCTCGAGTAGACCATTAAATAGCCAAAACAATAAACACATTTAATGCAGTGGTAAAATGCATTAAATTTCAAGGTAGAAACGTTGACTGTGATCTATTAGACGTCTGTTGCTAATTGATTTTCGTACAATAGTTAAATGATTGAAGACCTATGGTTGCAACATGGGTAGGAATCCAATCTAAAAATGATTGACATGGAAAATGGTTGACGGTTATGTAAATGTCATTTGTAGTTAAAGCGCTCAGACGTTCAAAAGCATTTTTATGATCCTTTGAATTCTTATAAACCGCAAATTACAAAAAGAGGAACAGACTAATCAGCCACCGCCACCACCATTCAAGGGACACAATAAGTGTCCTCAGAGGTCGGGAATGCTTTCAAGGATGATTGAGGATCAATACGAGCCCCTCCCTCCCACCCTCCAGCCCACTTTCACCCCTCCTCCATCTTTAAGGGGGTATTTGGCCATTCGGAGATCCCCAACCCCCCCCCCACCTATGACTGACCTCTTCCAGACAGATACAGCTGCCTGAAAATGAGGCATATCTGTGATATAATGACATACAGGTTTGTCATTTGGCATGACACTGATGGATCAAGGCGGTTCAACTTCTTCGCGTTGTTCATTAGACTTCCTGGCTGTTAAAGGGGACACACCGTGATCCTCATGTGCATCTATGTAATGACTTCTGACGGCTGCACTTGAGGAAAACAATCATTTAAAACGTCCTGGTTGTGTGGCTCCGGCTGCACCATCAAGACAGACTTTGTTTTTTCCTGAGGGGAGTGGGTATTTACAGGTCCCATTAAGGCTAGCAGGGAGGAAGGTCTCCCTGTTGCTGCTGCAATTAGTCGTGGACGGGCTTTATGCTTTTAGGCTGGTTTGGGTAATCATTTCTCTCGAAGGGGTTCTCATTTTCTTTCCTGTTCTAGCTGGTTATGCATATGATTCTGCGGAGTCGCACACCCGACAGACGACCTGCTGTGTGTGTGTGTGTTTGTACGCGTGTGCATGTGTGTGCGTGTGTGTGTGAGTGCCCAAAAATGTATGCCACCGTGTGTGTTCAGTTTGTGTAACCCTCTTCTTCATCCCTGGTTCAGATTCTATACGGATCCCCTATGGTACCAAGCTTTCCCTGTACATGTCTAAGGATGCCGAAGGTACTGCAGGATTCTTCCCACAACTCGTCCTCAGCTCATGAAAACGCTCATAATGCTGCCCCACTAACACGCACATGCTCCCAGAGTGTATCACCCTGTCTGCTCCAAGACGGCATGTTGACTTGAACGTTGGTTGAATGTTAAGTGAACATTATGTCTTCCCCATCCCCCCTTCTGTCTTAACTAATTAAAGCATTAGTGCGAGGGAAGAGTGTGAGAAATATGGGGAGGAAAATAAAGAAAAGGTGCAAAGAGTACAAAAAAGTGAGGCAGAGGCAGATAAGGCTGATCGAGGCGGAGGGTTTTTTAAAAATGACAGGGGAGGCGGAGGGTGGGGGAGATGCAGAAAAGGTATGCATGAGTGCAAGAGAAAGAAAAGGGAGGGGTTGTGTACAAGCAGTAGGGTTGGGAGAGGAAGGAGGGAGAAAAAAGGGAAAGAGGGAAGGAGAAGACACGTCTGCCGCAGCATGATTTACAGATTGCACTGTCGCCATGGAGACTTTTGTCAGCCCTCTCTTCGATCCAAAGTGGTAGTCCAAACAGCGGTGCCACAATCTGAGGGTGAGGGTGGGCGTGGGGGTGGATAGCAGAGGAGGGAGGAGGGCTGGGGCTGAGGAAAAAGGGAGGGAGGGGGGGAAGAAAAGGTGGAAGGGGCGCTGACAAAAATCCCATCCTCTAACTGCCTGTGTGCCTGCCGTATCTGCTCCTCGGGGAGGGTTTCATCTGATGTAATCGCATCAGTAATGTGAACAAGATGCTGTTACTGATGTGGCTGCTAGCCGCCGCCGCCGCCGCCTCCCCTCCGCTGGCTTAAACGCGCGCCAAAGACCTGCAGCAAAAACGGCTCCGGAGAATTTGACTTCAATTAGCACCGCAAAGCCAAATATTTAGATTCAATTCATTTGCCAGTGTGACGGAGTGCGACTCTTCCCCCTGGTCCAGAAACGCATGTGGAATATATTGATCTCTCTGACTATATATTCCAAATAACTGCATGCTGTCCCGCATTTTGGTTTATTGCCTTTCTTTTTTTTTTTTTTTTTTTTTTTTGCTGTATGACAGCGCAGGTCCAGGAGCGAGGATCTCTAACAACACCAACACAGTGTACCTGTCAAACATCAGCAGTGACCCTCCATTTTTCTCCGTGGCTCCTCGCTCACCTTTCACCTGCTGACATTTCAGATGAGACGGTCCTCTTTGTGCAGCGTGTCCCCCCTCCACATTAATTCAGCCTCATCCATGTTACCGCCGGCCTGTCTCAGTGGAGCGTGGCTGCCGAGCTGCAATGCTGCTCCCTGATGGCACGATCGGGCGCTGCAGGTTGGGGCGCTGCAGACTGTGCCATTTGGAAAAAAAAAAAAAAACTCTGAGCGTCCGTTTAATGTGTCCCACGCAGACCTTTAAGCGTTCATAGACTCCGCTGAATAATGGACAGTCCAATATAAATGGCTACAACTGAACAGCAATGTCACATTAGCTCTGTATTGTAAGGATGATTCATTTTAAGATCACATGCTGTTTCAGTAAATAGGACCATCAGTCGCTTCGGAGTGTCTTCATTTGAATAAGGGGGTTTGATCAGCTCATGAACCTCCAGACTTGTTAATTACACCATGAGTGTGTGAGTTAGAAAGAGATGTCGGCTTTATATAATGTCCTGAAAAGGTCACTTAGCATATTTCAGTTCAGCCGAATGTACTCAACATTACGGAGGGTATTTTCCAGATCTCGTCAAAAGTTTATTGATAGATTTCTTACATTCCTGGCAGCCATTGCTTCACTTTAATTTTACCATGCTTTAAAAAACCACTGTCAAAGGCGCTTGACATTATTTATCAATCACAATAAACACTTTGTCATCGTTAAATTTTGTTAAAGCAGCATACGAAAGCTTTTGCAATCAGTTTCTGTTGTGAAAGCTTTTTTTTTCATTGGTGAATTCGAGGACTCCGAAATCCATGAAATGACCAGCTCATATTCATTGTTGTTTGTTTGTGTTGTATTGTTGGAACTCCACAAACTCACAAAACTTGAGAGCGCTGCCTCAGTCGGCCGAGTGTTAATGGGTCCTTGAATGTACCAACAAGAGGGATTCAAAGAAATACTTTTACATTTTGGTAAATGTGCTTGCTTGCATTTTTTCTGTGGAGGACATGAGGAGATCTCATGCCTGTCCGGTGAATCTAAAGATATTTAAGAAGACAGGAGGCATTTGGCTCGTTGTAACATAAAGAAGCATGCAGCCACGTAAGAGTCTCAGAGGTGAGCAACTGCTTCTCTGAAAGACAAATATCTCTTGGTGTTTGGAAAAACCCAGAAGGCAGTTCAACAGTAGAATCCCCAAAGACTCTTCAAACCATCTGGATGAAAAAAAAATCCATCTGCTGCACAATAGAAAAGACTTTTAACCCGTTTCTCAGGTTCCTCCTCCTCCCTATTGGACTGGATGGCTACCATCTATATTTAGATGGTAGTCTTAAAGATGTTTTTATTGAACCGGATATTGGATGTTTTTCATTGGGATGGTTGCAGGAGATTTCTGGAAATACCTTCAGGTTTTTTACCTTCTCACGTGCATTTTTGTAATGAGCTGAAACATGCAAAAAAAAAAGGCAAAGAGCCTCATACATTTCTCATTAAGCTCCGCACATTCCTCTCCCTTTATATGTGTCTCTTTTTTTCTGTTCCCACCTCTGCTCTCTTTATCTCTCGTTTCACGGCTTCTCTCGTCACCTACGTCCCTCCCTCTCTCTGACCTTACCCGCCGCTCTCTCTCCTTTTCCCGTCCGTCTCTTCCTCCCAGGTGAGTCACCGTGTAAGCACATGTTCAAGATCCCCCTGTGCAACCTGGTGGGCCGCAGCATCGAGAGGCCCCTCAAGTCCCCGCTGGTCAACAAGGTGTTGACGACGCCGGCGCCCTCCATGGTGGCCCCGACACCCCTCATCTCCGCCACCCACTCGCTTTCCCTGTCCCGCATGGAGATCAAGGAAATAGCCAGTCGCACACGGAAAGAGCTGCTTGGTAAAATAACAAATTTACTCCACATGAAGACATTATTGTAGATATACATGTCAGCTTTGCTTGCTGACAGTGGGATTGGATGATCAATACCTTCTGATTTCTGTAAGATAAATGTCTGTCTAATGACAACAAAATCCACATAACATCAACTTTAATTAACATTTTATATATTAGATAATTACTTGGTTGGAAAGCAGTGGAGTCAAGAAGTTTTTCTGCACATAAACTTGCACATAATTGTTGTCTTAGTTTTTAAATATTAACTTTTTAAAGCAATATTATGGGGATGTTGTTACCTTTGGAAAGAACCAGGCTTATTGTTTGTATATGCTTCCAGTTTTTAAGATAGGCTAACAGGCTGCTAGTTGGAGTTCTATGTAGTCTCGGTATCATCAGATAGTCACTAATTCACTGGTAATTTAAAAAAACAGAAATCTGTTACTTATTAAAAAAAAAAAAAGAAAACACAAACCCAACTTTGTTTGTTTGAAAATTCCTAATTTCTCTTTTGGGACAGGCAGTAGAAAAGGACAGACCAGAAGCAGAAGTGAAGTCATCATATTATGAACTTGAAGTCTATAAAGTTATTGTGAAATGGTGAACTATAATTTGGTGACACATCTGGACTTCTGCTGTTCACACGAGATGACACTTTGGTTGTTTGGTAGCTCTCCACAAGAAAGCTTTTAATTCCTAAATGTACCTTTTCTGTCTCATACCAACATAGGCTTGACTGAGGAACCAAGTGGGAAGTCAGACAGCGGTACAGTCAAACAGAGGAAGATGAGCAAGAAGAACACAGAGGAAGAGCCCAAAGCCCGAGCGCTGACGTCAACAAACAGCGACAGGTGACGGTGACACGTTCAACATCTTCACCTCACATTTAACAGCTGTTTGCACGAGCTTGATTCATGTCTTTCTGTACACAACAGGTTAGCCTCGGAGTCCGTCGAAACAGAGCTGGACGTCCAGCTGCACTGCTCGTCCAGTTCGGAGGCCGAGCCGGAGAAGGTGGTGCTGCGAGCGGAGAGCCCGCCTCTCGCCAGCGCGTTCGCCCTCTCCACATCCTTTGAGGAAGATGTCCTGGACCTAAAGTGAAGACAATCCCATCGTGCACTCCTCTGCCCACCCACTCCTGTACTGTCGCCGTCATTTCAATGTTCTGTTTTGCCTTTAATTTGTTTGTCTGATTCCTTTTTCCGTCGTCCTTCTGTTGCTTATACCCCTGTATCTTGGGTCTCCCCATTCATCGGACGAGATGGGTGCAGTGGGAGTTAGAAGACGTGTCTGTGAGTGTGTTTGTTTTCACAAGCAGTTCCCTCAGCCACTCCGCGTTGGGTGTTTGTGTTGCCCCGCAGCAAATAACCCAAAGAGGCAATGAGGTTGTGCAAGATGCCGTGGTTTACTCAGAGTTCTGCAACAGCCTTGAGATAACGGTTTGATCCCAAACCACAAACTGAATGTAAATCTGCGCACCGAGGCACGAAAAAAGAAAAATCTCATTCACAATGCCCTCTGAAGTTGCTAGAGCTTGATATGTGTTGTATATTATGTGATTATTTCCAAACCACTTTCAAATGTTGTATGATATGCATATGTATGTGTACATCTGTTTATACATGAAAATGCATACACAGCGACAGGCGTGTATGCCCGTCATGCCTGTGATGCATATTTATAGATATATTATAAAAATCCATTTTATGCCCATATTTAGTAAAAGTATGATGTTTTATGCTCTCTGCACATATTAGTCCTTATTCCTCTCTTTATTCACAGTATACAGGTAGACAGGGCTGGAGGCAAAGTCTCCCACAAGTGCCATTTCCCAGCATCCTTCACTGAACTACACCTTTTGCAGTCACCATGAACTGGTGTCTGAAAGTAGCAGCCATGATTGTAGTCCGCGTTAGATTACTATGGTGGCCCACAGCTCAGTTTAGATAAATTCACCTACTGGAGGCACTCTCTAAAAGCCACATGCACTCAACATTTTACCCCCAAAAGAATGAGCCGACCTTAAATCTGCATGACCTGCCTTTGCTACAAGTATTGTGTCTTATGCGGTAGTTATTGCTTCTATGGAAATCACAAGGCCGGGAGACATCATATAAAACATAGCAGCATAAAGCAAACCGAGGCTGGAGACATCAGAGCGCATAGACAAAAGCTTTTCTTTACACGACTGTCGTGTGCGACGTACAGCAAGGAAATTACAGACAAAATTATATAAATGTAGGGAAAAAAGTTTTTAAAAATAAGAGAAACCGATATCATAAAAATTGGAAAGTCTTAGGTTTTCAGCACTCACTTGGAGAAACTACTTTGAAATGCAATGAAGGTCAGGGATGAAAACAACAGTAGAGTTCAAATCATAGTGAACAGAGCCCAAAGGTGCTTGTCGTACCACGTGTCCACTAAAAAACTAATAGCTGACTTATAGCTGTGATACCTGGTCCAGGGGTGCAGATGTGAATTATGGGTCATGGGTATTCACATACCATCATGTGTTCATCGACACCAAATCCATCAACACCTTTTTGACAGAGCTTATTACTTTTGGCGGTCAAAACCAAACGTCTTTTATTCAAAATCTGTCTAGAAAGGACAACTTTTAGTCTAAATTATCTGATTTGTGCCCAACATTGAGACTATTATTCTTTAAATTTGAGCCCAATATTGTTTCAAACTCTAACAGTATGAACTCAAAGGAGCACCACAGTGATTTAGTATCGCACTTCCATAAAACAGGTAGAGATACTCTCTTAATCTCTAGTATGGATAAAGCTCCAAAAATAATAGATCCTACATTTCCCATAATCTCAAAAGCACCTTTCATCAGACCCCCCCTTTGCCTTTTTAAACATCTACTTCTTCCAAAGCCCACATTTCCAGTCTGTAAAACAGGCCTTCTGTGTTCCTTTCATGCAGGGGTTTCTGATTTGTAAATGGCGTTCATGTCCCCCTCAAAGTTGTAACTAAAACTGGGAAACTGAAAACTCCTGTGCATCTGATCTGGCATTCATTGAAAGCCAAACAAAGATGGACGCATCGTATCAGCCAAAGATTGTCACCCAGTCTAATTACACCCAAATTTGATAGATGTGTTTTATTGTCAGTGCACGGTATTTTAATCATTGCGAAACCGCTCTCATATCTACCATCCATCCAATGTCACACAAACTGTAAACATCTCAAACCCAAGATGTTTCTTTTTTTTTTTTTTTTTTTACAGGCTGAAAATGATGGTCGTCGTTTTCCTCTATTTATCTTCTTCAGCCTTGTTTTACTTGCAAAATTCCCACTCTTCATGCATAGTTTTTTCATTAAAACATAGAAAATGTCATTCTCATTCTAGCAACGTAACTATTTACTGTCCCATTGACTCCAATGTTAACTCCAACCAGAGCAGGTTTTTTTATTCACTGAGCTCGACTTCCCATATTTTTAAAAACAGGAAAGCATAATCTACAGCAAATCATTCAGCAGACTCCCCACACTCATGACGTAAACATTTAGGCGATGGCAATTTCAATAGGCTTTGGGTTTTGCCTGGGTACGCGTTAAATGGCAGGTGTGGGCACTCAGTTTGATTGTGACTGACTGATTAGACTGCTTATCTGATCACAGCAGCTTTGGTGCAGATTAGCTCCTATTTCAACTGATTTCATGGCTTTCGGCCTCTCGTGTGAATTTCTAGTAAGGCAACAGGCTAACACACACACAGACACACACACAGACATGCCCACATACACTTTAGGAGAAACACATGCATGCGTATATGTTTAAATGTATAAAAACACTTGACATTCATGTGAAACTGCTGCCACAAACTGAGGTTTTATTGATGGCAGTAACACATAGACACACATACATACAAGCAGTTCACCAGGACACCAGTATCTTCAAACTAAGACACTTAAATTCTCCATAAACTCAAGCTCATTTAAGTCCAGATACTAAAACTCTCATTTCCTAATTACCCATCAAACAATGCTGTTCAGCTCCCGGCTACACATGAAGCAATACAGCTCAGTGTCATCTTCTCATCTTCTCAGTGGCCAGAAATACCAACGTAGTATCTCTCTTTCTCGAAAAGGGGGAAATATTCCAGACAGTCAGTAAAAACCAAAGGAAGATCCACTTGTAGGCAGGGACAGTAAACTGGGAGCTGTGGTTCTGACTATGCTGATGTAGGTATGAGAGCGCCTCTATGTGGTGGTTTCACGATGCAGCAGGCTTCACATCTTGCATGAGCCTCCTCCTCCTCCTCCCTCCTCCTCGTCCCCGCCCCACCTTTCCTGTGTTCTCCTCCTGCCTGTTTCAGCGTAAACCCCTCCAACACTATAACACAACTCAGAAAAACTCAAAAGGGAAAGAAGAAAAAGAAACGGGTTGGGGGGATTTTTACAAAGGTACTCTACTTTAGTGTTTATTGCTCTGAATGAGTAAAGGTGACTGGGCATTTGCAGTTTGTGACGCTGCTTCCCCCCCCACTTAAGATACTCCTATTTCTCCTGTATTTCTGTCGAGTACTCTTTGTTCCTACCTCCCCTTGGCATTTTCACAGTTTTTTTTTGTTTGTTTTTGTTTTGTTTTTGTTTTTTTGTATTTGAATCTATATTTACTGTTTAGACTGTTGCTGAACCTCTCTGTGATATCAAAATGAAAGAAAATTAACAAAAAAAACACCAAGTGTCTTAAAATATTGTATCGCCATCGTTTTTAATGCCAAGTACTACTTGTAAATGTTTGTGTATCAAATGTGGCCTCAAATGAAACTGAACTATATTATTATTATTATTATTATTATTATTATTATT
>JAOXYL010000042.1:11225136-11240543 GCA_028564955.1 Terapon puta
TTACATATGATGAGATTACACAGTATAATGCATTGTGGCAGATGAACTTGCAAGAACAGCATACAAAGTCATTGAAACTCGTAAGTAGTTTTAATTACTAACTGGTAATACTACTTATACAGACACTACTGTGCGTTATACGTTTAATTACAGCAGATACTTTTACTTCAGTCCTGTGTATACATTCTTCCTCCAACAGGGGATACTACAGTAACTATGGATAACTGGGTCAAAATCTAATTGTGATTTCATTTTTTTCAACATAATTGCAGTGTTTTTCCAAAACCATAACTTTTCAAAGTAAAAGCATGTCGCGACAGTGCGCCTCACCTCCGGCATCTCTCCACGTACGGATCATCTCTGTGGTACTGTAACCCTCCGTGTCTCATCGCGTCCTCCGGGTTGGCAAAAGCCTTAGAGGAAATAAAAAAAAGCAATGTCTCGAATCAGTGAAAGTTCCCCTGTGCTGAGATTATGCTGCAGCATGAGCTTTTCTCCTCTTTGTAATCCACCTCTCGCAATCCGTGGCCACTCACCTTTTTGCGCAGCCTCACTTGCCCCGTTATGATCGCTATAATGTACATTTTGATCACCAGGAGCACGCCGTAGAAGACGAAACAGGAGAAGATCTCATTTCTGATCACTGCCATGGTGTCTTTTTTTTTTTTTCTATGATCCAAAAGGAGACGCGCCGAGGTGGAAGAGGAGCCGTGCGTCCTGTGCGCGCGTAAAACCAGCTGGAAAGTGAGAGTGCAGCTCGGAGGGGGAGGCTTTTTTGTACCGTCGGTGATTCCTCCACCCACTCACCCAGACCCCCATCACAGCTTTCTCAAAGGCGACTAAGCGCGATGTTTCATTCATGACTCGGCGAATCAAAACGCAAAATCGGTTCCCCCGGGCCATAATAAAAAGTGGTAATGCCGCGCTGTTGAAATACTTCGTGAGGAAAAGCACAGTGTTTGAGACACAGGACGCAAAAATGTCCAAATGACTCGTTATGCAGAAAAACTGAGGTTTACAGCTTCAAGTGTGTTAATATGCGAGCAGCATTTTATTATAGTGGTGGAAGTTATTTCTTAACAAATCATACTTTCCAATACTCCCAATGCATTTTCAAATTCATAACATGAGTTAGTAAAGTAGCAATCAGATCATTTATATTAAAACATAGTCGTTCATTCAAGTTTTTCTGGAACAACCACCTTTATCCTGAGCTGAAACATTTCATCCTGATGATGTCTCTTCCAGGATGACAGTGCCCCCATCCGAGAGGTCACTGAATGGTTCGATGAGGATGAAACTGATTTGAATCATCGGCCACTGCACGTCTCACACCTGTGGAAGATTTTGGACCAAGCTGTTAGACTGTGCTCTCCATCACCATCGTGAACACATCCAAATGAATATTTCCTTTTGCCAATGAGGGAATGACTTTTATCTGTTCATCTCTCCAGTAGAAATCAGAGACAGAGACACCTGAAGCTGTTCATGTGGTGGCTCAACACCTTAGTAATACGATGTTGTTTTTTCCTTTCTTTTGTTATAAAACATTTAAATTTAAAATTTAAATTTAGTGGAATAGAAGTATGAAGTAGCAGAAAATAGAAATACTTTAGTACAGTCACTCAAAAATTATGCTCAAGTACGCAGTGAGTAAATGTATTTAGTGTATTTAGTAAATGTATAAGTGTGGTCAGTATTAATGTCATCTGACTCAGCCAGCATCACTTTCTCTGACGTTTCCGGGGACTGGTTACAAAACTGGAGAAATTTCCTTGCGGTGCCCTGTTCCAATATCTTAGTTGCGCAACAATATCAACACTCATCATTCTGCGTAGTGCAGTATTATGAAAATATTTTATTGATGACAGCAGTGGTGGAAAGTACCCAAGCACAATTTTAAGATGATCATTTATTATTTGGCTTGAGTATTTCCTCTTTCCGATACTTACACCGAGTAGTTACTTTAGTAAAAGTATCAATACCAGAGTATGAAAATATTGTGTTACAAGTCTTATACTAAAAATACTAAAAATATGATTAAAATACCAAAAGTAAAGTATGCAGAATCCCGTTTCACAATAATGTTTAAGATAATATTGATATGTGCCGGTCATTTTTACACTGCAGCTGGTGAAGTTAGAGCTTATTTAAATTACTTTATAAACTGCCCTCAAAGTAAACTTATTACAACAAGTAACTGTCAAATGAATGTCCTAAAAAGTGTAATATTTGCCTCTGAGATGTAGAGGAGTAGAGGTATGAAGTAGAACAAAAATGAAATACTAAAATAATTGTGCTAAATTACAGTATCCCTTTGGAATGTAACTACAATTCAGAGACAAAAATCTGTACTTTTTACTCCACATTTATAACAGCAGTTACTAATTACCGTACAGATATCTAAAGATGATGGTTTTAAGTAACTCCAGCTATCAGACAAATAGTCAAGATAGTTTCCTCTCAGAAAATTGAAAGAATTCAATATAGTATTGGACCTGTGATGTTGTGTTTCTTCAAGAAGTCTGGGTACTTTTACTAAAGTAGAAGAATCTGAGTACTTCTTCCCCCACTGGACAACAGATAAATGAGGGCCATAAGACTCATTTGGAAAATGAGTATGTGAAATGGCTAATTAAGAGGATATTACTTGTAAAAAAATAATACAAGCACTCGCATCCTATTTCTCTTCAACAGCAGTGAGCACATTTATTGCAGATACACCACATTTCCTGTGTTCTCATGAAATTTCCATGCTTCTATTCTCACTCTTTGGCTGAGCGTCAGCCTTCTGTCCCCTGCGTCTGCCAGTCCAGCGTGAGAGAGCTGCCCGAGCTCGTGTCGTCACAGCAGTCCTCTGCGTCAGAGAAGGACGACATGTAGTGGAGGCCCGTCACTCTGTGGTAGCCTCCTTGGAGCATCTGCGGGTAGGCGGCAAGCTCCATGGCCCTGCGGCCGGTCCTGCTCGCCCGCACGGTCCACATGTCCACCAGCTGGGAACACATGGCGCAACCCATGGTGTGTGTGAGTGTGTGTGTGCAAACAAATAAGGATGATACAGGTGTAAACAGAGATACTACACACTCATCCTCACTCATTCAGCAGCTCCACGTTCATATTTTGCATTCTGCAGCTGAGGGCAGAAAGCCACATTATTGCAGAAACGTATTTACATTTACTGAGATCTACTATTCCAACCTACATTTAACAATCTAGTATATTTATAATGTACTACAGAATATACCGAATAATATATAGGCAATTTATTGCAATATAGTTAAATTATTGCTGCCCCATATTTTGTAAAAACATGCCCACATATTCTCCATGTTTGCCAGGTAAATATGAGAACAAGAGATGTGTGATTATGCAAACACACAAACACATAGCAATATTTTGACAAGTATCGGAATATATATGGGGTGTGATGGAAGATATTCTATAATATTTTGAATACATGGGATTATATGAATATGTTTACAGTCCCCGGAGTGTAAAACACTGACTCGGAAAGTGTTTCACTGGAATGTGTATCTGGGATTTCTCCTGTAAAAAGTTTAAGTGGAAAAAAAAAATAGACAAGCAGGGAAAGGGAGGCGCTTCACAAAGTACCACAAAAGAAGGAATGCAGCTACCGATCGAGTCCTCTCCTGTTTTTAGCGAGCAAAAAGCCGCAACAGTCTCACATCCAGCCCTGCCTGCAGGGCCCACAGGGTTACCGGGAGTTAAAAGGTCACAGAGTCATAACCAGTCTGTCTCAAGGTGTTCTTCGTCTTTAAGAGCTGCCAGACACGGGATGTAAATATTTACAGTGGTCACTTTTCCAAAAAAACACTGAGACAGAGTTTGCAGGGGGAGAAGCTGAATCAGTGTGCTGCAGTCAGTCCAGCAAAGCTTCTTTCTAGTCCAGGAGCTCTGACAAATGAATTGCTTCCTGTCTCATGCTGGTCACCCTCTCTTCAGCTTGATGAAGCGTGGCTGTCAAATAGGATAAAAATACGCCTGTGGAGAGAATGAATGGTGGTTCGTTAGTGAAAGATGATAATGTGGACAATATATTGTCATTTTTCAGGACTAAACTCTGCTGATAATGAGAAAGTACAAAACTGATCTTGAATCTTCAGGCAGGATGGTTTAGCGGCCAGGAAAATAATTCTGTTCAGGACTAAAAATGAAAATCTTTATGCCAGGGCACCTGAAGGGCCCTCCCTGTTCAAATATCTGTATGTCATGTAAGTAGGCTGGTGCAGTCATTTTAAAATAAATCTGGCTTTTAAACTGGTGCAACATCTCCTCCTGGTCCTGCTCGGCACAGCTCTGACTCGACTGATTTATGACTCCCCTAAGCAAACATCCATCTTAACTTCCAGCCAAAATAAGTGCAAGAGAGCTGTGAGCACAGAAGGAAAGGGGTAACCGGCGCACGCTCAGAGGTAAGGGGGGGGGCACTCAAGTGCTCGAGATCTGTAGTATTAAAAATGTATACAAGAATGTAGTTTGTCCTGACAGCTCTGGCAGCAGACAAAGATCACTTCCACACAGGTTATTTTAGGTAAAATCGCTCATACGGATGCTGCCAACATGTGTGTACTATCCACTACATACAATCGGACAACACATTTTAAAATGACACAGATGTTACAGTGCACGACTGGTGACTGTTCCACTTCAGGAACACGCAGATCTCAACCTGCCCTCTTAAATCTGTCGTCTGACCTTCAGCTGGCAAGCCGAGGGCCACCGGCTTGTGTGGAAATGATGAGGACGGGGAGGACGAGTGGTCTGCTGCCACCTGCCACACCCGTCCCATCCCCCTGAACGGGCACAGCAGGGGCAACTCTCCTCGAGACAGCCCCCCCGCCGGGGTTTCTCCTCTGCTGCCGATTTATCACCCAGCAGCCTGAGCAGGATTGGATGTTTGATTATTTATCGGCACATCTAGCATCACGCGAAAAGCACCCCCCCTTTACAGAGTGCAAGTAAATACCCCTGCTTTGATGACACACACGCACAGAGGGAAACATGCCAGTGTTTTGGTAATGTGGCGTGGACGGATGACACAGCTGCATTTATGTGTGTGTGTGTGTGTGTGTGAATCATCCGTGCCTGCTTTGTTTTTGTCTCCTACCTGATTTGTGCAGTGTCGGCTCTGCTGCCTTGAAGCACTCCCGGTATGCGCATCATATCCTCCCTCCAGCCCGGCGTGCCCTGCTCTCGGTCTGCCTCCGTCTGGGCTGGATGCAGCTCGGCAACCGTAGGGGGACTTGGGATGACATCACAGCCTCTCACTGGAGAGTCGCTCCCTCTCTCTCACATTGAAAAACAGGTGAACCCACTGCCTCTTCCTGCCTCTGTCACTTACACTTCACTTTTTAGAATAAATATTTTATTATTTAATTTTGTCTTCATAATTCTCTCTTGGTCAAAGCTTTACTCTAGATTCGTACTGATGATACTGAAATGGACATGATCCAAGTCAGTGTGTCAAAGGAAGTGCTAACTCATTTCATCATGCACATGCTGAACGGATTTATTTATAGTTTCCCTGGAAAAAGGAGGAAACATCCTGGTGTTCCATTTAATGCAAGCGATGATTTATTTTAGATAGACTGTCCATTTTAGGCATATTGAGAAGTTCAATTATTATTATGATTATTATTTATACCACTTTCTCATATGCATACTAAACTTGGAGCTGAAGTCAGCAACATGTTATCTTAGCATTACATAAAGATTTGGAAATATTTTAATCTTATAAGTTAAAACATGCTGGTGGGTGTTTTTTATTGTTGTTGTTGGGTTTTTTTTTGTCAAAACGTTACTATTCCTTTAAACTTTATGGCCTTGGGTTGTTTTTCAGCTGTACTCACCAAGACAAAGAAATGGAGCATGGTTTAAAATATTTAATCCAAAACCCATACAGATATCTAAAGATGATGTTTTTCAGTAACTCCAGCTATCAGACAAATAGTCAAGATGCAAAAAAAAAAAACCCCTACTATTTTATGATTTTCAGTGCTGGATGGTTCCAATTAAACTTTTAAAGAACAGCGAGGAAACCACAAATCAAATCAAAGACCAGGGTTTAATCATTTAACCAGTCATGAGGATTTACATCAGTTATACAGACACTGAGTTGAGGTGGAGCACTTGTGTCCCACGGTAACAAAGCTTCACCATTACCATGACCACAACAGCCACACGCTGGCAAATGTGGGGAAAACATGAGTCAGCGAAATCTTGTCTGCAGGGTGTCGTGATATTGCTGACGAACTCCGTCCAACCACAGCAATGCTCGCGTTTCCCGGCGACACGTGAAATGGAAATCTCACACGCATAGCTACGTGCTGTAACACAAGCAAACAAACTCGGGGGGGATAATTAAGTAATTGCCACTCAAATATGATAAGCTGCACTTTACTTTCAACTGTTCGAACTGTGTTTGATGGCTGTTCTGTGTCTCTTTGATGTTAGAGCTTAAACATTGCACAAACTTTTTTTTTTCATTGCACGTACTCCCCCCAAGAAAATATCTAAATAGCACACACACACACACACGCACACACATCTCCATTATATTATTTCCTGTAGGTACATGTGTGAGAACATAAACAAACACTAGATAACAGATTTCATAAGACAAGCGGACAAATCAGCGTCCTCGCTCATTAAAATATATGAATTGCTCTCTGGACACGTCAACAAACAAAACGGGGAAGCGTGGATTACGACAGTACAGGCCATGGTATGGAATAACGTTTTTAGACATGGCTGGCGTTTGGCATGTCGCAGCAAGAAGATTTCAAGTGAAGTTAATTCATTAAATAAAGTTAAAGATGGCTGCCTTTGGCGTTCTGTTCTTGGCGTATGGCTTTTCAGAGCTTTACAGTGAGTTTCGGCTCGTTGTTTAAGCTGTCTGGCATGAAACGTCGCCGCTGTGGTTCTCTCTGTTTTCAGTTCGCTACCCACTCAGTGCCAAACAGCAGACAAATACAGCTGTGAACAGATCTTGGTCGGTTTTAGTTGGTGGAGGCCAAAAACAGCTGAACAACAACATCAGATCAACCATATTACCATAACAACATAAAGGCAAATGGTATGACAGCATTGTTTCTGGTGCCCTTCAGTGAGTTCATAAAGAAGATGCAAAAACCACCCATTTGATTGTACACTCCGCCAACTTGGAAATTCTCCGCCTGGCGTTCATTTAGCTGCTTTCTCTCTTACGACAGCTGAACATGGTTATCGTTAATGGTATCAAGTGCTTTCTCGTCTTTGATGAGTCCAAATATCTGCTGTGAAAATGGTCTTTTGCAACATCTTGGGCCTGGTGGTCTGCTTGCCTTGTTGACGCACCACTACGGGGAATGTTAAAG
The DNA here is from genome assembly GCA_028564955.1 of Terapon puta. Lineage (NCBI taxonomy): Eukaryota > Metazoa > Chordata > Actinopteri > Centrarchiformes > Terapontidae > Terapon > Terapon puta. The sequence goes on from JAOXYL010000042.1 coordinate 11,232,513, forward strand.
CTGCTCTACTGATAATTACACTTCTGAATATCTGCTGAGATCGTCCATCCTCCATTTGTTTTTTTTGTACAGATTAAACAAACCAGATATAACATTTTAACGCGTTACCATCTTTAAAATTGTTAGTCAACAGATTTTGGAGCTTGGCTAGCTGCTTTGAAGACATTTTGCTAGTTTTAGACACAAGGGTGGTGTTGATCTTCTCCTCAAACTCATGCAAAGAAAGCCAAAAATGTCTAAATATTTCTTTTAATCCATCTTTTAATAAATGGGCACTTTGAAGACCCTTTTGAATTCTAGTGCATTTTGAGTCATCCTCCTCTTTATCCAAACAATGCGTAACACTCATGTATTGTAACTGAACTGCTGAAATCATCTTCTCTTATTTGTCTTACGCTGAAATACAGCTGGGAGAAGTAGGACAACATTTCTACAGTCAAGGCGGATGAAAATTTACCATGACCGCACCCGTGTTTTCACTTAAACGCCTGGCCGATTAGACCGCTGCTCACGTTAAAGTTGATGAAATTGTCATTTTTCACACCCCGACAGACCTAAAGGTAAAGCAAGTCAATCAGGTACTGTCCATATTTCAAAGCAGGACGACTGTACTGCAGATATTCAGCTGTTATATCATTTCCATTTTTTTTTTTACATATTCTGTATTTCAGACAGGGCAATGCTGCTACAAAAAACAGGTTAAAAAAAAGAGAAAAAGCAGAAAGCGAGAGCTACTGTACGTTGATGTGAATATTTCATGGCAGCTAAAGATTAGAATCTGTTCACTCTTATTTTCTGCTATTTGGCATTGAACATTTTTGCAGGTTTTTGCGATGAGTTTTGCTCCTTTTCCGTTCACAAATCAAGAGTTAGGGTTTCGATTTAATGCTATTTTGTAATTCCACAAAACAGTTTCAATTAATTGTGCTATTTAAAAGTAACATTAATAACTAAATTGAACAGAAAATAAATAAATATTTGAAACACTTTGCCTTGTTGGGCTATCAAAATGTGTGTAATAATAATAATAATAATAATAATAAGAAGAAGAAAATGAGAATGTATTATATTAAAGAGGGACAGAAAAGCGCAGTTACACTGGGCATGACTATTATCTTCTTCTGTGTCCCACGCATTACTCACTGCTTCAAATGTAGTGGCAAACTTTGCCTATGCAGATCTGTACAGTAAAAAAAAAAAAAAAAAAAAAAAAAGGCAAGCATGTGACTTTTCTACAATGACACGATGGCGGACTTGGTTTATTCAGCTAAGCTTGGGTTACTTGTCTGATATTTCTCATGGATGTTACCCTGGCACATTAACCTTGCATTGATTATGCTGTAAAATTAATTACACAAGTTAGAAAAAAATATACACAACGGTATGTAATATTACCATATAGATCTCAGATTAAAACCTATTTACGGCGATCAAATATCAAATTTAAAAATGCTCTGCAAGTTGAACACCAGAGATCAATATTAGGAGCAAATGTGTTTTTTCAGAATTATCAGGAGATCTAAATCCGGTGTCATACCTTAAGACAGCATGTAGTTTGGGAAAATAGGCCATTGTGTCTAAATTAATTAAGACTGGTGTCTCTTTTTTCTTTTGACATAAAATTCTAAAATTCATCTTAAACAAAAAAATTGCAGACGGACAAATATTTTTACAAGCAAATGCCTCATAGTGTGCCACAGGGACGAAACATGCACAATTAAGATATTACACAGAAATAAGAAAATATACTCGATCAACCAAATATATGACCTTACTGTTGGAACAGGTCCAGATTTGTGCATGTTGTGCTAATTATTCCTTATGTCAGATTATTTCTTTTTTGCTAAATTGTTACATAGTGAGAACGAAGTTTAATACTGCCATCTCTTAGTATAAACACGTACTGCATCATTGGTCATTTCGGAATCATCTCTTAATAACTAACTGTGATGTTTCAGAAAAATAACAAACTTATTATGTGGGCTAGAATCAGAAAATCCAGTTAATATATTTTGTTGCAAAATATACACTAATCACCCCTTTAAATTTACCATTATTGTATCAGATATATAATCCTCCGCTAACTTAACATAGTTCTCTTTAAATTATTATTTTTCTTTTCAGAGATTTTCTATTTCTCTACCCTGTTTATAATTCTAGCCATATATCTATATACCTGTATGCTTGTTTATAGACTGCTGGACAGGAGCAACTTTTTCTTTTTTTTTGTTGTTTTTTTTTCTTAAACAAAGATATTATTGTGTGTTTGAGCTCATCCTGTTGTGAAATGTCCTCTGAATTCTGAAATCAAGGAGTTGCAGGTACATGCAATTTGAAGCTTTTCAAATGACCCTGAAAACAGTCTTTTGGAACGCATGCATGTTTTGTTTGAAACAAACCCGCTGTGGTATTTTCTTACAGTTGCCTAATGTGATCATTTATTTCACTGGCTCGCACGAGCAGCACCTCCATTCCTGAGGGCTCGGCTATACTGCGTGTGTTTGATGCAAGAGTTAGATTGAAGCAATATCTCTCAATTGATGTCTAAACGTGTTGCTATGTAACTAGTAAACAGGCAAACAACGGAGAGCTTCGTAACGTCTCCTGGTTGTTGCTTCCACTAAAGAAGAAAAGTCTCAAACCAAACATCACACTGTGGCTCTGCTCGCCTCCTCAGCGCCGCCGGTTCATGACACCAGCGGCGCTCTGCCTGCCAGTTTAGCAGTAAATGACGCCTAGTCACTACAGCAGCCACTGAAACACCATAGCTACCAAAAACAGCTCCAGAGATGTGACATGACGTCTTCTTTTTTTTTCTTTTTTTTTTTTTTACACCTTAACATCAAGGATCGGTTATCCAATAAATAAACTACGTGATATTTAAGTACCGCTTCACCTTCTCGCGACACGGCTGCAGAATAATGCACTGCTACATTTACAAAGTGCTCACGGCGAGGCTTCTTCACCAAGGTGCAAATTTCCTCAGCTTCCTGCGAGGGCCGGAGTGGAAAGAGGGAATCAGAGGAACCTGGAGATAATGAAAGTTGAAAAACAAGTTGAGAACAAATGGACCGTTAATGGGCGCTCGACTCAGAAGCTCTAGATTAGATTTACGGCTGTTTATTAGTTGGATGGGCCTCCTCCATTATTCTTGGCTACATGTTCAGGTCTCTTGGTCTCTGCTGGCCAGGAATTTATGAGTTCATGTGGTTGACGTGAGCGAAGTGGGTGGAAAAGATGCTTGTTCCAAGACCCACTACAAGCACCACAGCCGCGGCCTCCAGTAAATCGTTACACATTACCCAAAGTGTATTTAAACACGTGCTGGTATGTGAGTGTGTGTGGACGCAGAGGAGTGTGAGTTTCTGTGAGAGTTACGGCGATTCGTGTTTTCCAATGAGTAAACATTCCAACCTCTTTTTATCTCATAGCGCTCTGGTCTCTGCCTCGATCTTCCTCTCTCCATGAAGGCTGTCAGAGTCGGCCGGGGCCACCGTCTGTCTCACTGCAATTTCGGGGCCGCCGCCATAAATACCCAACAAATACTGCCACGTCTCCTCTGAGATCTGGCCGTAGTCTGCTCCTGAGGGGAGGAAAACGCATTAAAATTTATTGAGCGTCCTTTTTTTTCCACTTTTACGTCCTTGTCAGCCAGCCCCCAGGTTTACCTTGCTTGAGTTGTATGTGTCCTCCTTTCATAACACCGATTTTACTGTTGTCGATTGGACCAGGCGGCTCTGAGAAAATATTATTTGAAAAAAAACATTTCGTAAAGACACAAAGAAGACTTAAACGCTCTACTGTATTTGTCAAGCGGCAGGGTTGTACCATTGTCTTTGCCCTTCACAAAGCTCTCCCACTCCCTGAACCACTGCATGCTGATGCACAGGATCACTGTCGGAGCCTCCTCAGCCTGAAACTCTTTGTTCAGCTACGGACGAGAGAGAAAACTGCTCATTCATTATCTGGCACAAAGCATTAGTACACACGGGTAAAAATTCGCAGGATACAGGCTTTTACCTTGATGAAGGTGTCTATTTCCGTTTTTCTACGCTTAGCCAGAGCTTCAATCTCTACCTGGCAGATGGCACACATGTACAGGTGGTTCACCGCGGGGCCGCCTCCAAAACTGAGGACAGAAATACCAGCATTTAACAGGGAGGCATTTTAAAGACGCAGTAACAGATGATTGCATGTTTCGGCCATCGCTCTCATCAGTCCAGGTGCATTTTTCTTTTTTGACATTCACTCTCTCCCTACCAAATCCAGCGGCAAATATCTGGTTCTGTAGCTACGAAACAGTTTTAACCAGCCGGCAGATAGCTTTGTCTGTGTTGTTTGGTGTTACAGATAGTGGGCCATGAACACAAAACAATGAGCAAAAAACTAATTCAAATAGCCATTAGTCACTTTTTAGTAGTTAGTAGTCCATTGACCTCCATAATCTATAAAACCAGGCTGGGGATATCAGAGACAAGAAAAAATCCCCAACATTGGCCAATTTGTAATTAAAAGGAGGTTTATGTAGATGATTGTTGATAACAGCAAGAATACTTAAAAACACTGAACGAATCACAGATCTAATACAGAATACCTTTGTTTTAATTAGTGTAAAATCGCAGAACCAGGTGGAGGCCAATAACACGACGGAAACACTATTGTTCTGTTAAGAATTTGTTGAACTATGTTTCGTTTCCTTTTGATCTGAACATGTAGCACGCTGAATATTTACCTGTTGTAAAGGTACTCCCACACATTCTGGGGAACGATCACAACCAGATCATCTATGTAGTGGTATTTATTAGGAGGGATCCCTGTACGGAGACAGAACAGGTTAAAAGTTGAAGGAGAAGTCTCCGATCTTCTCCGGCATGCACTGAAGACCAGTAAGAGCTCTCACGGCTTTGATAGATTTCTTTTTTCTCCTCCTACACAAAATCCCCACCCTCCTCCCAACTGTCCTCCTGAACAATGAAGGCCTATAACTCACAAAAGCAATACAGATGTGTTTTTCTAGCAGAGACGTACAGTGTAAACAAGCCAACTAGCGTGCATATACAAAAAGAAACATCCAAGTGAAGAGGTAATATGTTGTGATGTGAAATACTGCAGTGGTGACACAGCTTTGTTTAAACTAAAACAGACGCAAAAGAGGAGGAAAGTGCCTCCCAGTCATTCTAAAGCTCTTATTAAGTGCTAAGCTCTCAATTGACGAAGGTTTATCTCTGAAGTGCTGCACGAACTCAGTCACCGTGGCTACGCCAACGTTAGATGATGATGGTCATCAAATATCTCCTAATTACTGGCTATTTGCAAGAAAACAAAACACGCCTTGTCTTGTATTTCTGCACGTGTAATGCAGAATATGTGACATGTGACCTTTGTGCCAGAGCCGTGTGCAGCTCAGTGAGTAACATGTAAAGAGGAACCAATTTCATTTTTACACTTGACCTTTAAAATCAGTTGAGGAAGTCTACATATGTTTTATCAGCGTGAGGACGCAGGATTTCACTGTGACAAGTTTTAAGTCATTTAAGAAAAAGACGCCACGCACCTCCGTGCTGACAGAGGAATGTGTGGTTGCTGATGGGGCCTGGTTCGGCGAAGGTGTTGAACTTGTTCAGCCATTCTCTGGAGATGTAGAACTGCAGCAGGCTGGGCTCCTTCATGTTGGCCAGAGCCACCACCTTCTGCCTCTCTCTCACCGACTCCTCGCTGCTTTTCCTACGCAAGTCCAGGAAGAATCCAGTCAGTAGCAGCATGTTTGAATGAACTGACATCTAGCCAGACAACGAGACGTTTACCTATAGAACAACACGTAGGCCTCTGCATTCTGCACCACCGTCTCGTGGACTTCTGTGACATACTGGTCATCAAACTCATACCACTGGCCGTTGATCACGTTCTGACAATATGCAATGTAGTGTCCACCTGCAGCAGCATAAAAAGAGTAAAAGGAGACAAAGAAAAGTTGGGAAAGAAAGATGATGACTACCAGACAGTGTGACCCCTGTTAAGACTTTTAAATCAGAGCTAAAAACTAATCTTCAGTGATTAAAAACCATGTTTGTTTTGCTGCCTAGGAATCAACAAATAAACTGGAAACTTTCTAATAACCACTCCTTAACTCTTCTTAACCCTTTTTGGTCCGTCTCCCTCCCTCGGTGGGTATCCCCTCATTTTCCTCTCTATCCTCTCAGACTTCGCTCTGCTGGACCGTCGGCCGTCCGGGGACCACTCTCTCTGCAAGGCCTCATTCAGATGTTGATTGGTCCCCCAGGAGTTTTTGCAACTCCTCTTCACTCCCTAGTTTGCATGCATGCATCACGTTGCTCTCCCTGCCTGTGTGTTTGGTTTTTTTTCTTCTGCGCGAATGTGCTGTGGTCTCTATGGTGGAGAGGAAGTGTGTGGTTCAAGAAGTGCGAAGAGGGATCCCTCTTCTTTTAGGTTTTAAAGGATTTTTGGGCTGTTTTTCTTTATCTTAATAGGGTTTACTGACAGGCCTTGCTGTGTGCAATCAAATTGTGGTTTGTGCAACTGGGCTATGTAAATAAAACTAACTGGAACTGACTTGAACCTGCATGGGTGAATACTTTAGATAAACACATGCATACGTTTCATGATTCTCTGTGATATGCTAACCACACGAAAACAACATTTCAAATGCCGTTATCTGTAGAACATGAAGCCATTTCATACTTCCAGCAGTGCCGTGGTGACAAATGACTGACAGCAGATCGTAAGTGGTGACTTGGGATGGACTCTCTTTGGCCAGGAAAGGTCGCATGTCGAGGCCCTCCAACGGGAAGGAGACATGGCTGCTGATCTTGAACGAATACATGACCTCGTGCCGGAAGCGTTTCAGGTGAATGCACAAAATCTGCAGATAAGAAACACGATAATAAGCACTTTAGGCAGTTAACCACAAGCGAAACAAAATACAACATCTGTAGCGAGAAGATGATCAGATAAAAATGAAAAAAAGCATACCTCTGGAAGTCTAAGTACTTTGCAATATTTGACACCATTTCTCAACCTGTTGGGCACAAAATACTGAGTAAAAATCCGAATGAAAACTATCCTTGACCCATGAATCACAAAACTGCTCGTCAAAGAGGAGAATTTCTAATAAATGCCTCCACCCGGCTTTACCACACATACTCACTTTTTACATCTCTCACAGCTGTACATGTTGTCTCCTGGGGAGAGGACAAAAAGAAACAAAGAAATCTTCTCATCTACATTTGAACATTTAAAAACTAGCTTATTATAGGTCTTATAGCGCACCGCAGTGTCGCTTACCTTTAAGTTCATCTGCAGCAAAGAAGGCGGCGAGGCAGTCCTCCAGGGTTACCATGGGGCCCCAAAACCAACTGGGGATACAGGAGACCACGAACCTGTCCAGAGGTATAACACAGGGAGATGTAATCTGTAATCGTCACAGCCACGTGCAGCAACAGTCTTTAGTCTGTGTCCTGACAGACAAAAACGACCTTCGTGAGGGTCAGCAACTCGTAACGATTAAATGTTCCCAAAAGAAACACTGCCTGGAGCAATATTACCTCCTGATGGGATCTTTTGTGGCAGTAAATCCGAAGGGCAGCTCTCAACCTTAAATACATATCACAGTCTCCTGACGCGGCCTCAGATAATCGCTCTGAGATCACTTACAACTTGAACAAGGCCGTTGAGGTAGGAAATGTGCACCCTTTTGTTCAGATTAAACACACTGTGTGCCCAGGCTCTCTGAATCGACAGAGTGGCATGAAAACAGATACATAATGTTGTCTTAAAACAGGATGGGGTCCTTCTGGCTATCGAGAATGTTTTAAGTCTTTAGAGACTCAACTTACACTTGCATCAACTGTTTTTTTCTTTTTGCCAAATGGGGGCAGGAGAAACAAGTTGCAAACACACATTCAGCGGATACAAAGCAAACACTGGATTTAATTTGGTGTCGTGTTTCTGACAATTGCAGTACTAACTCTGCTTTCATCTCCACCAACTCCTGGGGGAAATGTCTATCTCTGG
>JAOXYL010000042.1:11308647-11327346 GCA_028564955.1 Terapon puta
AAAAAGTCTTAATAAGCTGTTTGATCACCACACATCACAACTTTTAATTAAGTGTCTCCTCCATCATGGGGGCCACCACAGCAACAAGATGCTCCTCACAAAGCCATCAGATCAGCTCACTGTAATGTGCCTCCTGTCTGTATGGTGGTGGTGCCCAGTGCATCTTCACTGACATGATCTGAGGTATAGCCAACAGTCATACTTAGAACTACAATGAACTTAGACACCTCTTTCCTCTCCCCAAAGAGAGAAACTGCTGTGTAAAATGTGTAACAATGAAAAAAAAAGTCGCCTTATCTGCCAGAGACAGAGGCATTAAAGTGTGTATCTGGAGACTATATGAGCGAGTGTAGGTGACAAGTGAAAAATCGCCCTCTGTCCGGCTCAAACAATGAACAAGCTCCCTGCATTGTGTTGGGAGCGTCGTGCACGTCTCTGCTCCCCAACGTGGCTGCTGAACAACCGCTTGAGAAAACACTTCTGTCATCCTGACTGGCAGAGCGCAAAAGAAACATCTGCCCTATTTAAACGACCCATTCCGCTTTTGATTCACTTTTCAGGTCTAACCTCAGGCTATCCCCAAACACCCATCGGGAACGGGCATAGCCTAGATAGAAATGATGAAGACCTCGACCTATTTCTGTTTCTCTAAGCTATTTTCTGTGACCTGCACTGTTTGGATGAGCAGTGAGCTCTTCAGTGGGAAACCTTTTTCTGGTTGGGAACAAAAGGGATGGTTCAGAAGTGGTCATCACCTCACTGCCCCCCCTCAGATATTTACTGAGCCCAACGCCACTGCATTGAACAAGTGCTTGACTCTCTCACACTGTCTAAATTATGTCAGGCCATTGCAAGCTTGGACAATATACACGTTTTACTGAAATTTAAAACACGGGAGTCCTGACATCCACTGGATGAAATGTGTAATTGCAATGTTTAATGTAAGATTTGACTAAAACGCATTTACACATTAATTAATCCACAGCTTTGTCACTTTACAACATCTGCAAAATGTGTTGTTTCTAATACAGTGAAAGGTGTAATAAAGATAATAACATCTTTATGACACATACTGAGTGATGAACACACACTTTAGATAAAACCAACTTGGGAACAATTAAATTATTCTAAATAAAGCAAAATGGAATATGTGCTGAATTGCCTGAGATATGAGCTCCATTAGAATTGATTGTGTTTATTAATCACACAAAGTGACACTCAGTAAAGTAAAGGGTGGTGGGACTTCTGAAAGAAAAAAACATTCTGTCGTGAAAGATTTTGATATTTTTGTGTCACAAAAACAAGGGGACATTGCACAAGCATGTTTGAACAGAGATGAATAGATCACAACCACACAGGAGAAAGTAATGTTGTATTTGCGTTATATTAATGATAACTATGACACGTCAAGTATTTTTGCTTGACTTTTTATTTCGTGTTGCATCCAGTAAATTTCCTTGTTGACACTGTTGATTATTTCGTGCCCAATGAATCAGCTAGAAAACAATTTTACAACTTTAAGACTCTAAAAAACATTTTCTCTCCCAAAGAATAATCTGACCGTTTCCTGGCGAAGTTAGAGAAGCGTGATTAGTTCACATCTTCTGTATTCTGTGTTTTCGTGTTTTGCTCCTCTCACTGCTGTGAGGTGGGCAGAACTCAGCTATAGGAAAGTGACATCATGTATTTTCATGCACCAATCAGGATTTTAGAAATGTCTGAAGACTGATGGCAGTCGTGTGGTTGTTTGCCTGTGTTGCCAAGTTGCTGTCAATCATATCCGATCAAACCACACAGAGTCCTGATGACGCAGATTGGCCACATTTGTGAGAGTTAAACTCCTAATAGATTATGTTTATTTAGTCATCAATATTCAAGGCTGTAGAGGAATACTCTAACAGGTTTTAAAGAAAAGTTAATGGCAAAATCTCAAATGTAACAGCACTCACCGGTCACCAGTAAAATCATTCTGGAACAACAGTCATGCCAAATTGATTGGGACATTTTTTAGTACATGGACTGACGCGATACAACAGTTATGAAAGTAAATGTTTTCTGGTGCTCTTCCCTATCAAAGGAGTTAAACAGGGGTGTAACGTATTTGAATATAATTCATATGGTCAGAAAATGACTGGTTTACTACTCTGAAAGGTTTATTCTGAGTTAAAGGTCCTGGAAAATCTACTAAATGATGAGCTGAATATTCTCTATATTCTCTATAGTGTCATAGGAGGTCATCTCCTTACTTGTATCATAATGTGCGTCTGCTTTTGTCACAATATGTTTCTCTACATTTTAAACTAATCCTAGACGACACAGAGGATAACGCCGCAAAGACTGTAAATAGTTTGTGTAAAAAAAACCCATGAAAAGACCAAAGCACACAATTACTTGATCACACTAACAGGTACTGCATGTGTAGCCAAAGTCTGATATTTTCTATTCCTCTGTGCTGCAGACCCTCTGTTGCTGTCCAAAAATGATTAAAAACACATCAGTGAGGTACACTGTTGTACTACCACATCAGAACACACACATTGTAGTTTCTTTTGAGTCAGTCCCACATACACCACCTTGCTGCTGTAAGAACTCACTGGATCATCAAATGTGGATCCATCCGCCGCTGAAAATAGTCCCTAGAAAATGCACTTATTTGTCTGCTGTAATGTTTGCTAAAAACTACAGTATTTTGACTGTTAAATGACTTTTTTTAAACTGAGGAACTTAGGAACAATCGGGCTGAGAGCTTGGAAAGTTAGAAAGTATTAGGAAATGCACCGATGCATGCTTGGTTCTGGTCTTTTCATGGGATTTCATGATAATACAGACAACTCCTTAAAATCGTAACACTTTTAATTTGAGGTGAGCTTTTCTCACCCGGCAAATGACTCAGTTTTATATGTTTGCTGGGGGAGAAATTAATTACTAATCAAACGGTGAGCTCATCTTAATTAACCAGCAGCTGTGTACCTGCAGGCCTGTTTATTTGCAGATATGTAGATGTAGCAGACAAAGCTGGCCACTTGTCAGGTAAGCTCTGTATTTGTTTGTTCATGACAGATAATGATAAATGTGTGTTTTGGCAACTTACAGTTCTGTGCTTTACATTTACCTAAAGAAAGAAAAATGTAAACGAGCTAAATTGGTGCTCGGATCGTTTTTTCTTCAAGCTGTTTGTGTTTGTTCCAATGCAGGGAGCTATGCTGCATTAACAGAAAGGAAATGGTGACATGTTAAATGGTGCACTGTTCTGTTGCTTTTATCTGAACATAAATCAGTGGATTTAACATTTATTTTATCATTTTGGATGAAAAATAGACATATCGAGTAGAAGAACTGGAGGGAATTTATTGAATGAAGTAAACAACTTGTTATTTGTTTACTCTGAGTCTGCTGCTTTGGTTCAGCACTCCTATAACGTCGGCCAAACCCGCCTCGAATCCTGGATTCAAGTTGTCGAAATGCTTCTTTGTAGACAACAACCTCAACATTTATCCCAACAAACCCAGCAGTTGTCTTTCTAATTTGGATTTTTTTGTCAAATTTGACTGACTGGCACAGTTACGTTGCTGCCAGCAGATACTGCCAAGAATTTCAGAGCGTAATCTCACAGGACGTCTGCAGCAGCTTTGACTGTGTTCACTCTTTTTTGGAAAAGGAAGCTGTTTAACGTCTCCGCTCAGATGTAGTGTCAGGAAATTTACCGTGTAATGCTTGAAAACCACTGTTTGTGCAAAGTCATGCTGCTAAAATTGCATAGACTGAGAATGATACATGAGACTAATAAGAATTTGGCAACTTTACAGGTAGTCACACAGTCACCAAATGTTTTTATTAAAACTATGAATTCCACCATTAATAAGATTTATATATGTTTTTTATATAAATTATATATATATTTTATTTTTGGAATTAAAACTAATCCAAAAAATCACATCAGCTCAGATCTTGTCTCGCCTGTTGAAGCAGTACCACTAGATGGCACCAAACTCACATCCATGGTCAGGATCTAATGTGATTACCACAGATTTGTTGAGTGCCTGTCACATGTTGCTGCACTTCAGGCTTACCGTAACTTAGACCATCGACCACAGCATCAGCAGGCCACCAACATGCGTGCTTCTCTCTCTCTGGAGTTGGGATTCTGAGTTGGGATATCTAATTAAACAATTGGTTCTTAAACTTAAGCTGATTGAGGCATCTCTATCACACAGTTGAAGTTCGTCATGCCTAAGAATAACCAGAGTGCACTGCTGAGCTCAAGATCAACCCTTAAGAAACCAGTCTCAGCATGTGGCCTGTTTATAGTGGAGTCTGATTTATTCATATATCATATATTCATGTGCCCCTAACAAGTCATAGTACATAGTAATTTTTAAAAACGTTATTAAAATGGTACCAATTGGTTAAAATTAATTTGAAAAGTAGAAAGCCAATATTTATTTTACCAAAACTGACTGATTATAAACTGTTGTCAATATGATAAAAAAAAAACTGTTGATTTTGCCCATAATATGAGGATTTTATTTAAGTTGAATGAATGATTGATTGTTCAAAGTGCATTTTTACCCTTGATGGACTTCTCAACTGTGTTCAGTTGAAGTAAAAAGCACATTTAGAAGTATATATACTCACCAGATTTTTATTATTTTTTTGAATCAGTGTTTCCTGCACAATGTTCCTTCTATCCAATATAAGAATTAGAAATTCTTGACTGGACTTTAAACTGTGATTGGTGAACTTATCTTGATATTCTGTTTTGATTAGTTGTTGGTGGGGTCTTGTCAGATGGCCTGAGATGCAGCAGGTGGAGCGAGAGGAGACAATTTTTTTTTTTTTTTTTGCACAGGTTGGGTTTTTGCATATATGATGAAAAAGTTGTTTTCATACTTCATTTGGCTTTAAGGGGCAATGTTAATGTCAGCTGAAGATAAGGTGAGTTAAAACATGTTTTGTTGTTGGAACTCACACGTGAATTCATCCTCCTCATTTCTGCTCAGCAGCTTCAAAAGGAAAATGTACAGTGGACAATCTGATTTTACAGATAAACAAACTGTCATCCAAAAAAAATCTAAAGGTTAAATGAACAGATCCATCATTAGAATAAAAATAAATGACAAAAGAATTAGGATAATAAGGTTTAGAAATTTTTATATCAGCTCTGCCAAGTTATTGCAATAACACTAGAGAGTGTGTGATAATTAGCGGCGACTGTCTCCTCCGCTGAAACCAGCAAACAAAGCGTTTGTGCAGATAACACTACTGTTTTAACAAATGGATAAGCAGTGGCATAAGGCACGCTCATTCCGCCGCCCTCAGATTTCTTTTTTCGTCTCTTGGATAAAGCAAAAAAATACCACAAACAACCTGCCTGATATTAAATTTACACCATAACGGTGTTTTAACAAATGTTGGAACAATGCATTAATTTACTCCCCTATAGTCTTTTTTTTTTTTTGCTTTGAGAACTTATTTAATTTTGGGAGTAAAAGGAAAATTGTTCTTGAGCCAAATGCTTGTCTTAAAATGATCCTAAATCCTACTCCGAGTTACTTCTTAGACTTTTCTTCATTTCTCTCTTACACTGATTTAACCTGAAGAGCTGGAGACGTCTTTACTCAGATGTCTTTAAGTTGTACTATTTTGAAGTCAAGTTCCTGCAAACGAGCAACAGACTTACGGGACCACAGAAAAAAAGGTTATTTGTCCGATACTCTGGTTCATGACCACATACCTGTAAAACCAGTGATATTCCCAACAGCCTCAGCTGCACTATGTTATCCTTGCTAACCTGCCAGTGTGAGCATCCTAACATGTTTAAGTTCCATGGTGAATCTGGTAAACATTACACCTGCCCTAAATCAACATGTTAGCTTTGTTATTGTGACCATGCTGTAATGGGATGCATCCAGTTTAAATAAAGAAAAAAACCCTACACATAACAATAAGTTACAAGAGTATGGGAGGCACTCAACTAATTTTACTGCACTAAATCTGAGCTCTTCTGACAGATTTTTGGATATTGGGTGCACATTCGGTTATACCTATCCATCACAATAATAACTCTCCCTTTCTAGTCAGTTGAGAGGAAGCCAGTGTAGAATTGCATTATATCCTCTGCAACTTGCACAGATTTTCGGTGTCTACTGTATTCCTGTCCATCATCAAGGCTCACGAGGAACGCCGTAATCAATTTCAGTCCATTTCACCTGAGCAAGCATATCTGCTGCTCCTCCAAATGTATGTGTGGGACGCTAAGTGAGCACCAGTTTTATCCTTCTCAGGTTCCTGATCGTGCACATGTGATCAAATGACATCAGTCATATGGATTTGGGATTCATCGCCTTTTGCTATAGAACTAAATTCCACGTACTTTCACAAAGTCTTCATTTTGAGACCATTTTTCAGCATGTCCAGTTTTACAATAAAATGCATCAGATGACATGAGTAAGGGATTACAAGGATGTGATATTTGAGAGTCCATCATTTGACCTGAGTTAAGTTCATGATGGTATACAGAGTACACAGATCCTTTCCAGAAGTGATATTAACAATACAACGAATAGAGAGGCAAGTAAAAAAAAAACTGCAGTCTTTATTTTTTTAAGTAAGCCAAATGTACTCATGAAAGTAAAAGTATTGTCGAATGACCCATTTAACATGGGTTTATACATAGATTATATATTTAACTTCATCCTTAAATCCATCCTTAGTTTTAAAGCAGAACAAATGAGAATAATTTGTTCGTGGAGCAGCATTTCAGCTTCATTGAACACTATTTATATGGAACAAAGTGAGTTGCATTGAGAAAAGTTTTAGGACTATTATAGATGAGAATGGCTTGATAAGATGGATGACTTTTTCAGTGATTACTTGAACAATCGTTATTAGTGACTGAAACTCTTAAATAGGTGTTGCATTGCAAAAAGAACAACGTCTCCTTTCAAATGCACTAAGATTGTAAAGTAACATCAAAGTGAAACCGAGTTAAGCCTAAGCACAAGTGCTGTGCTTGAGTAAATATACTTAGTTACTGAGAGTACCACTAAAAGTTACCATGAATTTATTATTCGTGGATGTAAACAGTTTCTGTTTAACTGTAATGTAATTTAGGTTTCACAGCTTGTTAATGCTCAGTTTCTCCACTTGGGGGCAACACACACTGACCTGTACTCTTTTATATAAGGTAGAAGTTCCCCTGAAACATGGGCTGGTTCAAGGACAAAACAGCTATTTAAAGGACAAAACTGTTTGGGAGTCAAATTTTGTGAACATTTTTGCTTATATAAATCAATTATGTAGTGTTAGCCAATTTAAGTGACTAAATGTATGTTCCGTTCATACACCTGACCTTTTTTAGAGGCTGTTTCTTCATTGATACCTTCCGTACATTTGGTTTTAGTCTCGGCAGCATTACTCCAGGTTGCCTTTAACTAAGACTGCAAGGTGTTTTAAAAGCTTTGATTACTGTGATTTTTTTTACTTGTGGCCTCTTACCTGCAGCAGTTGAAGTCTTTATTTAGATGCTGAGAGAACAATGAGGGGGAGCAGCAGAGAGAGAGTCTCCTGATCCTGGGCCAGCTGGTGAACATGTGGTTCTATTTTTACACAATACGAAGCTTATGTTGCACTAATTTTAAGACTGCAGAGGGTAAAAACAAACAAACACAGCACTGAAACAGTCCTCAAGCTGTGGCCTGGCACTGTTTATACCAAATATTGTATCCATGAACCACAACAGCTGCTTCTGCGAACGCACACTTTTGTGAAAATCTCTGCCTCACGCGGCTTCAGTGCATTTAATTGCCGCATGTTGTACTGTAATGTGTGAGTCACTTTCACGTCTCTGAATGTCATCCCAAAAGAAGACCAGTTGGACTCTCACGCTGCAGATGGGGGGTGAAATCTGCACTGCAGTACGATTGAAGCAAAGGGGAAACTTCTTTGGTGCAGCTGAATTGCTTATTTTGAAATACTTACATTGCTGAATGCATCTCTAGTTGAAATTAAGCAACACCCTTCTTATACTGTCATTGGCTGTATATGAACATTTGATAAGTTGTTTCTAACACACCATAATGTAGTTGTAAGCGCGTCTAATTGAATATTAATGTTTTCGTTAACAACTGTAGTGGCTGATGATGTGAATGGCAGTGTAGTAAAGCACAGTTTTCCTCACAAATGCTATACCTGAATAATTATGTGACATGACATTATACTGCGTTCTTACAGTATAATGTTAACAATTTCTTACAGTATACATATCAATATAAATTATGGATAACTTTAAAACACTTTTCCTGAGAATTCGTACAAACATTTGGTTTGGACAGTCTTTAAAAAAGAGAGAGAGAGAGAAAAAAAAATACTTCTTTTTTCAAGGATTTGATGTTATCCTTGGTAGAAAATGTTCCAGTTTGAATCTTTCATCTTGAAATGTCTGAAATTCACAAATCCAATTTTAGCAACCTGGTTTGTTGACCTGACTTGAATAAGTGAATTAGACACTTCAGTTTTCCATCTCAGTTTGTGAACGGTGGACAACAAGCTCCAGAGAACAAGATGCAAATAAACAAACCACTCACACTGAGGACATCTTCATCAGTTTGACAACACCAGGATATGAACATAAAACACTTAATGGGTTACTGTGGCAACCAGCACGTCCACACTGTGTTCAGCAGTTATTGGTCCACTGGAAACACTCCTGGTGTTGTCGTGATGAGCACGTGTTGTCAACTTACTGAAGATGTTTTCTTCATTTGCCTGTGTTTTGTCTATTTGCACATTTTCTTAAGGTGCTGTGCATTTGAGAGGTAATTATAGAATATAAATGCATGAGTGACTACAAAGAATGCTGACCATGAATAATACCAAAAGCAGGGAGTATCATAACTTTACTGTAAGAGATGCTGTTTTACTATAAAGTCAGAGTGAACAGTGGTTTATATTTATATTGAGTGTATTGTCCTCTGAGGTTTGAGCCAGGCTGTTGAACTTATTGTGCTGCAAACCTTTTTTTCTCAACTCCATCCAATCTACTTTCTCAGGTTTTTGCCGTCTTGTTCTCTCTCTGTCACCCCCCTTTTTCCAATCCTTTTCAGCTGTTTTCTTCAGCCGCACACTTTCCCGCCCCGCAGCCCCAGGCCGTCACTTTCCTCCTCCGCCTAACCTTTTATTTCCTCACCACTTTCTCTCTCCTCTCTCCATTGATGCCTCTCCATTTCACAACCAGACCTTTTGTCGGCTGCCCTCGCCGCTGCCCTCACCACGGCGGTTGCCACAGCAGCCAGTAACAGTTTTAGGTGATGACCGGTGTCTTGTAAAGAGTTTGCTGAGGGGCAGAAATAAGGTGCTGAAAGAGCCACATGACAGAAAATGTCCTCGGTGAAATAAGATAGCATCTCTCTTAAAAAGCAGAGTATGATAGCAGGATTTTCATCTTAAAGAATAAACAGATTTTGACAACCATGTAGCTTATAAATGAGTCAAACCCAGCTTGGTTTTGTAAAAGGAGACTGAAGTAATTTAAGTTAAAAGTGTGAGATATAGCAGCTGGCATGAAGAGAGATGTCATAAAAACATACAAACATACAAACAGTTTTCTCTATATTTGTGTTTTTAACTGTGTTGTTGTTTTTTTAAAGTAAAAAGATAACAACACCCACCTTCACATTTCCATTTCCATCTTTTATCAATTTCCTATCAGACTGAGGATCACATTTGTGGAATTATTATATTCACACCGCAAAAGAGTCTAAATCCCTCAATAAATATATTTACAGACTTGAGCCCCTTTTTGATTAGCAAAGCTGGCTGAACACTCCCACATACAAACACATTCAGCCACACTTTTTTTTCCCTCAGCCAGGTGTGCATGTGGCTCTCAGATACCAGGGTCAATGTCAGTCAGTCGGTTAGTTTGCGGGTTGGTTAGTGCATCTCCATATGGACCAACCATATTTATTAATCTAATAACCATGGGGAACATCTGGCTCTTTCTCCATTACATTTATATTCTTTCTTTAGGGAACCATCTCAACAACAACTGGAAACCATTCAATTAAGAGAAAATAACCTATTGTCTGCAACTGTAAAAAAAAATGGTGATCCTTTACCTTATCACCATGTCAAAAGTCTGCTCAGTATTTCAATTTATTATAAAAACTAATGACTTTTCCCATCAGCCACAGCTGTACTTAGCGTTTAGTGTGAATTAGCACATGTCAGCACAACACGGTGAACATGGTAAACATTATACTTGCTAATCATTTCGCCCGAGATACTGCAGCGCCTAAGCGAGGTTGCAGACCCTCTTTCTCTTTCCTTTTCCTGTCTTTTAACCTTTATTCAGTCGCTTTAGCTCCTGTCTGTCGTGTGTTTGTGTGTTAACTGGCTAAACTCAACTCAGCCCAACTTAAACACGACTCCTCGTAAACCAGGAGGCGACGAGGCTCCGAGTCACAGCCAAGAGCTGCTGGTGTTCCTGGGGCTCCCTCATCTTCATAATCCTCACAGTCTGAGTGAATAGCTTGTGATCCTCCTTACTGTTCTGGTGTGTTGTCACCTGTTTGTACTTCTGTTCTGTCTTAATAGGGATGCGGACGTCTCCCCCCTGTATAGCCTCTTATTATTGTTCTGGTTTTGTCACCTTCTGTTGATGCAAAAGTGATTAAAATATAAGTGGGGTTTTGTTGAAATAGCAGATATCAGAATAGAGCAGTACTTGGGATCCTTTGTCACAATTTGCATCCGTCGGCCGGTTGTGTTTTTCCTGCTTTATTTAAATCGTGTTCTGCAGCAGCAAAAGTACCCAGGAAAACAGTCCATCAACATAGGTGGCCCTCGTGTTTTGTTAAGTCAAAATAATTAAAAGGCTCAATCAAACAGCTGAGGTCGGGCTCAAGGGTCAGAGCACAGGCCCGCTCTCCGTATCGTAGAAAATACTTGGCAGTGGAGTGATCGCTGATGATAATCCACAGGTGCGCATCATCAGTGATCCTGACAGGCCAGTAAACAAGCACTTCTTTTTAATCAGTGCAGTGATAAATAAAAAGAGCTAAATGAGCGCATTGGGCTTTAAATTGAGTTATGTTGTTGGTGGGCGTCGACCATCGCCAGCCTCCCGATGTGTGACTTGATAAATGACGTTGCATTTATTCATATATTGTTTTGCAGCGATTGTTGAAGTTGCTCAAATCAGTTTTGTTTTTTTTTTACCAAACTACAATGGAAGGTTTCACAGGACCCTGTTTAAACTATCTATAGCACACAATGTAAAGAAAGTGTATGGCACAAATGCACTATTGTTTAACTCATTTGACATAATGCATTGAGCAGCCAAAGAAACAGATATGTCCCCCAGGAGCAGGTGGAGACCAAAAACAGAGCTAAAAGGAGACTGAAATTTTGACTTACATATGTCAGGTCACCAAAAACATGACACTAGAATAAAAACAATGTTCCTGTGTGTCCTCTGACCGTGAAAGTTTGCCAACATTTGTTAGCGTTATGCACTTTATGAGGTGACAATATGTCAGCGTTACGTTCACAGCTTGTTCTCGCTCCCCTCGAGCAGCCAAATAATGCATCAATGCCGGCTTAAATGCGGTTGCTGACATATTTCAGTTGCCAAGTATTTGTCTTTTGCTGCCTTTGAGGACAATTTAAACTCTGCGTTAATATTCTTTTTAATGATTTGTGTACGTGCGCGCAGTCATTTTCCTGTCAGGACAGAACTCCACTCGTGGTTCTCTGGGGGAGCCTCCTTGCAAGTTCACCTGTCGCCACCACAGAGCGAGATGCTGCCTCGATAATACCTCCCTTCACGAGCGACGCCGATTCCCATCTCACATTGAAAGTGTCAGTTTGTACCACGGCTAAGGTCTTCAGTGTTCATTTAATCAAACTACAGTCTTCTGCGTCACACACTTAAAATCCTTCACTGCCTTTTTGCAAACTCCAGGCTGCTGTCTGCTGCCATCTGGCCACTCTCCCACACAGTCCAGATTTGTGAAGTGCTGCACTGACTGTTGTCTTTCCAGAAAATCCTCTTGTAGCGGCCAAGGAATGCTGTAGTTCAGCTCGACAGGT
The DNA here is from genome assembly GCA_028564955.1 of Terapon puta. NCBI lineage: Eukaryota > Metazoa > Chordata > Actinopteri > Centrarchiformes > Terapontidae > Terapon > Terapon puta. Next base: position 11,320,741 of record JAOXYL010000042.1, read on the forward strand.
TCTTGGATCTTAAGTCACCTCCACAACAGGGGACCATCGTCGCCTGTCGTTTGATTTGTGGTCGGACATCGAGCTTTTTGGAAGTCGGCTGTACCCTGGCCACCGTTCGCGTGAAGGCCGAACACCTTTATGGAAAATGAAGCTTCAATTCTGAAAAATAAAGTTGAGAAAATACACTAAATTCGCAACGCAGCATGTGTCATGTGTCTGTAGTGCATAAAGATGATTCGACTGGCGAGGGACACAGATTCCTCTCATTCTGTGCTGCACTTCTGAATACTAAAAAGTAAGTTACTCCTGAGGAGCTCCTTGTCATGCTTTGTGTTTCGCTGATAGAACGTGTCATCAAGTGTGCAGTGATGGACAGCGGCGATCCAGTCAAGAGCTGCGGGGAGCTTAGTCCACATGCTTTTCTGATTTCCTGAGCTTTCTGACAGCATCATGAATATTTGCCCATACTAACACCCCCTCGCTGTTGCTTTTTTGTTTTTTTTTCTTTTATCTTTTACATTTTTCATGTTTCCTGAATCTCGTTACATTCTGAAAAGCCCATAGGGTGCACAGCTTTTAAGCAAGATATTTAACCAACAGAGGGCCAGCAATTAATTTTTCGGGGAGTAACCAAAGCAGCAGTTCATCCTCCTGATCAATTTTCTGTCTTCACCATAACAATGAAATGAAATGAATGAAAACTATTTGACTGTATTCATTAGGTTGAACATGGGGACTAAACTAAAGCACTGGGAGAAACATCATGTGGGTGGTTCATTTTGTTGAAAATTTTTGATTTTTTTTTTGTCACGTCTGAAATAGTTTAATACAAAATATAATAACATCTGTGAAAACAATATTCCAAGAGACCTTTTACACAGTCACAGAAAACTCTGATGATGGCTCTGTTCCATTTAAGATTAAGAACACCTTTGTTGCTCCACCAATGGGGAAACATACATTTACACTCAGTTATTATTCAGTGCATTTTACATATACATACCGGTATATTTAGGGATACACACACACACAGAGCAGAGCACCCAGGCAGGTTAGGGTTCAGTCCCTTGCTAAAGGGCACCTTGGCAGTGCTCAGGAGGTGAACAGCTACCAGTCCACCTCCATATAGATTGGGCCATGGGGGGGATTTGAACCAGCAACCCTCTGGCTCCCAACCCAAGTCCCCATGGACTGGGCTACTACTCCTTTAGATGTGCCAGAAAACAAAGAACTGGCAGCCTCCACATTCTTGGAGCATAAGTCTCTTTTTTTATAAGAGCAAAGAGATGGAAAAGAATATTTGACGGCATGTTTTGAAGGTGGACACAGATTGACACAACTGCACAAAGCTGAAGACACACAGTCACACCGCCTCCGTCTCCTCTCGGGGAAAAACTGTATGAATGCAGAGAGGTTAGATCAGGCGAGTGACTGGCAGCTGCTTGTCCAACTGTCTGCCCTCATCGCCAACCAGTTTGGGATTCGCGACATTTAAAAAAAATATTGGTGGCAGTGCTGTGTGTGTGTGTGTGTGTGTGTGGGTGTGTGGCATTTGCACACAAAACTGGATCATCAAGTGTAACAACCCACCTAAGAATCTGCCTAAGCTCAACACCTGGTGACATCAGAAAATGCATTCATCATTGCCCCTGCATACTTCAATTCAATTTCCCCATCTGAGGTACAACTTGTGGTTCCTGAGATGGAAAAAGAAAAGATAGTATAGTAATTCTGGTCTGTGTGTTATTTGTTAAAACTTATTGTGGAGTTCCTCCACAATCACTTATACATGTTTTTAGTGTGTGCCAACCTACATCCTCTGTGCTTTTAAAATATCTATTTAATCTAGTCATTAATAACAGACAATATTCGTGGAGATTCAGCAGCCTTTTTCCTGTTAATCTACAGCGTGGCACTGCATTGCAGATCTAAAAACATTTGGCAGAGGTTTCGTTCTCCTGTCCTTTGGGACCCTCCTGGCCCGGCCTCATCAATACCGTGGCCTGGTGGCAGAATCAAAGAGACAGCAGCAACAAATGAGATAAGTACAGGGTGTGTTCGACATCATTCAGCTTTGAAAAGTCACTCTGCTGCTGTATACCATCTCAAGTTTCTGCCTTGGTGTCTTTATACAGTAAAACTCTGGGGCACAATAAGGCACTCAGGGAAGAAACATATACATATATACAGTGTCTTTAAACAGCTTGCATATTTTAATGCACACTCGTAATTTTAGGGACAAGTTCAGCTCTTCGCTGCACATCTGACTTGGCAGGTCTTCAGTCATCAAGGTCCTCTGCGTGACCTCGTCATGCTGAGCCGGTAACCGCCGTGCCCACTGATGTCACAGTATTAAATGAATGCGCTTTTATTCAGTAAAACCGTCATCAAAAGCACTGGGCTGCATTACAAACAGACACAAATGACAGATTATGTACAGATTATTACCCTGCAGGAGAATGCTGGTGATATATAAGGAACGGTTTTTCACATTTTAGGAAATACACTTATCTTCAGTCTTAAACTGATTTTTTACAAGAAGATCCATAAAAATTCAATCTCTCAGCATCCTGTCCGCATATGTGTCTCGTCTGGCCTTGCTCTGCACAAAAGCTGTTAGCTCCGTCTCCTCTGTGGTAAACGAGACGTATACATTATGATACCGTCTCTGTGAGCATCAAACAGAAGTGTGCTGAGAGAAACAAACAGAGACCCCGCTTCCTGCTCCTCTCTGCTGCTCTCTGGCAGCGAAAGCATAAATCATGTGCTCCAACACGTCCTCATCGTCAGTGGCAGAGGTACAGGGTATGATGGCATGGCAGACCTGGTCACAGATGGTACACTTAGGCGCCCCAGAGGCTGCCTGCTGACAGGACACACACATTACATAAGAAACACTGTTATCCTCTGCTTCCGCTTCAGACGCTCTGACCAAAACACCTCCGTCAGGTCCTCCTCACTGATATCACTAGCACACTCTTTGGGTATCTGGCAGGATGTTTCATTTACCTGAGCAGTCATTTTTTCCCATACCAGGCTTCTTTTGAATGTCCTAATGTCAGATTGGTTAAAAAGACAACCAAAGCGCATACAAAGTCAACAAACGTTTTCATGTTCCTTTATATTCAGAAGGTCAAAAATGATAACCTAGAAATTTGAACTGTTTTCTGAATGAGTGTAAACAAGCAAAGAAAATGGAGATTTGTGCAAAATGCAAAGATGCTCATAACCTTTTGTGCAACACGACTGCCCTCAGTGGTGTTGGTTCTGAGTTGCGGGTCTGCACGGAGACTCTGAGACGCCTCACTTTCTTGCTCTTTCTAAATTGACCTTATTGACTCCATCTCTGTCTCTTTCTTGTGATAAAGTGCTTTTGGCAGATCTCATTAAAGCTAGATGTAACATCTAAAAGAGGCTCATAGCAGCTCTCCCCAAGGCCTTGCATCTCTTTAGCAACATCGAAAAGTTCTTGAATCAATCAGAAATTTGAAAGTCCCCACTGCCGCTTGTCCTGACAGTCTTTAGACATCTTTATTCTTGGTGGTTCGAGAGTATAGTGAATGATGTGAGCGTCTAAAAGCCAAATATCAAACTGCATAAGTAAATAAAAGTGAAGTCATTTAAAAAGTACAGCCTGCTTAGATTTACAGTTTTACCCACACTAGAGATATAGCAATATGGATTACAACATCAGTCTGTCTGTTGGTCCACCACTAGACTTAAGTCTACTGATTTTGGTGGTCACAATACTTTTCTTCTTGCATCTCTGGCAGTTTTTCCATATTCTTATTTACCAGATTGATCAGATCAAAAATGTGTAAAAACATTCATTAGTCTCAGATGGTGAATGCTATGTCACCATTCATCCAGCACACTTTTTTGGTCTTTATCTATCAGAGCAGTTTCCCTAAGAGAAAGGACACACACTGGCACGGGTACGACCACTACCTGACCCACTGAATACTGAGCAGCTCCACCGCACCACCTGGGGTTAAAGGCTTTACTCTTTACTTTAGTGTTGGTGATAAGGGGCAGCAAACATTGCTTTTCACTTCTCCCCACCCAGATAGACTCCGTGGTCACAAATGTACCTCTCTAACCTTTAAGACACCTCTCCGCCTCGTTATAAATCAAATGTCTCAACTGTTTTACAGATTTTTTTCATACACTCATGCCCTGTATAAGATTAATTGTAATATCTTTGGTGATCGTTTAACTTTTATTCCAGCAATGTCACCAGGCCAAAGTTTTTATTCATGAAGAAAATGTCTGTGAAAATAATGACATTCCCATTAGCCTCCTCTGTACTTTAAATTCAGTTTACCCACTTAACTAAGATGATCATGGAAATCTGAACCTTTCCTAAATACAGTTTCTCAGAGCTGCTGGCAGTCTTAATCTTGTTTTGGTATCAATTACATTTCTCTACTCATGTTTATAGTCTCTGATGCTGCCTTTTGAGGGAGTTTCTTTCTTTCAGTGTCTTATTTTAATGTCAAGTTGCAGATATTGTCCTTTGGGTTTTGAAAACTGACACCTTTTGGGAGCAACTACTGTCGCAACTGTAGTTGCAACTACAGCAACTGTTTCCTTATTTCAAAAAATAGTTTCTTTTCTCCATCAGTATACAGTAAATACATAACTGAAGCCTTCACTTGAACGTTCAGACGTGTGACAGTAGCTGACACAGTGCTCTCCCATCCATGAAGAAACTGCAGGAATGGGATGGCTGCGAGACAAAAAAGACAAGAGAGACCTCAAAAGAGGTGGAAATATACTTCCTGACAGTGTGTACAAAAAACAGAGCAACTCGGGGAGGCTTTCCAAAATATGAAAAATAAAGAAAATCCAGAGAAATTCAAAATATCTCAAAATTAGAAATGGCAGCATGTGCTGTAGAGCTGCTAAATATAAAACTTCACACTCAAAAAAAAAGGAAATTTGAGTGACAGAAAGAAAAATCTGAGAATGCACATTTAAATAATTTCTGGCTGCACTTAAGGCGACCTTTAATAGCTATACAGTTCTTATTTGTAACATGGTGAACAGCAATTATATATTTATGAGTGTTATTACTGCTCATACTGTTAAATGAGAACCTTCACATCAATGCTTCCTGTATACAACATGTATGAAAATTCTTTTGACTTTTCTTTATATCCTTTTCCTGAAATATAAAAGCCTCTTTCCCAGTTTGTTCTGTCAGTGTCTTTTGAAAAAGATGTTGAGACTGAGCTGTGTCATCTTCCAAAACAAATCTCTCAGTCTTCAGGTAACTTAAACTACAGATATGTCACTCCAGGAGACGGTGTTTACTCTGCAGAGTCATGCGTTTCCTGAATGTAAGAGCTTCTTTGTCGGCGAACCCAGCTTCTTTCCCTCGTGTCACTCAGTTGCCAAGTGCTCTTTTGTATCCGATTTTGTTTTCATAGACTGTTTCTTGCTCCAGTTTCTCTTGACCTCCATATTGCCGAGCGGTGTGCTTCTCTCAGATCTCATTTTTAATCATCCCAGTTGGACAGGATGAAATCAGAGAAGTGGGTTTGCGAATTCCCTCCTGCTGCTTGAATTTAATAACTGTCACTGTGTTTGCCCAAATTCCTGTTTGGTCGCATGTATTTGGGCAGAATTCATACAAAGGACAGAACGCCTGCTTCTAAGGTGGCTTTTTAAAAAGACCCCTCTTCTTCAGCATGTTTTCTTTCGGTCTCTCTTTGTGACAGGTACTGCTTCACACCCAAATTTGTTTTTCGGACAAAGCCATCTGGAGGTATGTGGACTCTGCTGTTTCCTATGACTGTGAAGAATGACAGTCAGGTCCCTGGTGTCCTTAATGGCTAAAGTTTCTTCAAATGAATTAAAGCGTCCAACCTGCAGATGAATGCACCCGTGTCACCTGTGGTTTTGGCATGTCATTGCCAAAAAAAACACACCAGATGTATCAATGATGAGTATGCAAAAATATGCATGCCCAACTTTCCACACAAAGGGTGATATTTATACACCTAATTTGGAGGATTTATCTCATCATTATAATGTGGATTTATTTTGTCATTATACTGTACAGTCCCAAACAATGTCCTTCTTTCTACCCATTATTTTATTTTAGATTTGTTAGAAAGAATTTACATTGATTAATTTGTCGCCCAGCACCAAAGCAGTGAAAATAGACATTTTTAAAAGGCTCCTTTGAATGATACAAACAGTTCATTGTCCATTAGTGAAAAACAAGGTTTGTCTGCAGTGGAAAAATGTGATAAGAGCTGAATCTATGGGAGAGGATTACTGACATCGTAACTGCTCACTCTTTCTCGGAGTTCACCAACCGCCTGCTACTGAGAGGTGAACTGTTTGATGTCTGAGCCCCTGAGGCTAATGAAGAGGGGCTTTGACAATATCTTAAATGGGAGTCTCAGCCTCCAGTCACCGAAGCCCTCTGGCGTGATGCAGTTGAAAGAAGATCATTTCACAGACACACACACAAACACACACACACACACACACACACACACACACACACACACACACACACACACAGAGAGAGCTGGTAAATTGTATATCTGAACTGAAATGTTATTGGAAGCTGCTATAAAACATATAAAACTATAGCAAATG
>JAOXYL010000042.1:11343196-11361125 GCA_028564955.1 Terapon puta
CTGTGGAGGATGGTGTAAGACCTTTTGTATAATTTCCCCACTGAGAGAGAAATAAAAGCCGGATATCATTTACCGAAGGACCTGCATTGTGCGGAGGGGTGCAGCGAGACGTGGAGGGGTGTTGCTCTACATTCTTGCTGCGATTATCTTGGCTGAGGCTGGTACCTAATTAAGGTTTTATTAAGCTTTAGAAGTTGGCTGCAGTAGTGTGCTGCAAGGCATCACTGTCCTCTAAAGAGGCGTTTACCAGGCATGTTTATGCAAATACACATTTAAATGCACATTAAAAAGTCGGAGTTTAGCTGTTTAATCAGCCGTCACATTATTATTTTATTATTGTTTGGTTGATGATGCCAGCTGAAATATTAATGAGCTGGTTTAAAGGAAGCCAGCGAGGGGAGCACCATAAAGTGCCTCTCTCAGCACTGAGGGAACCGTGCTAGCAGTGGGGGAAGAACTGCCTAATTAAATATAAATGGCCAATTACTCCACAGACTAGAGAGGCAATGGGACATTGTTCGGCAAATTAACGTTACGAGTCAAGATGCTGCTTTATTGGTGTTTATCAATTGCGAACTGTTAAGGGTGAGCGACGGGTGCTTTCGAGAGAGAGGAACAGGACCACCTGCTTCAAACAGTCTGCGAGGCTGAAGGAAAAATTGTATATTTTGCTAACAAGCATCCTCTCTAAAACCCGCAAACAGGAATGTCAAAGCAGGCGGCTGTTTGATGGTTTAATACGAATTTAAAGTCTAAGCACTTACCTTGATCGTGCCAATAAAGCAAACACAACCATGAGGGAGTCACAGGTGCGAGCGGGGGGTGGGGGAGAAGAGTGAGCAAAATGAAACACATAGAAACATGCAATGAAAGGAATTTTTCCACAGGTTCTCTCTACTAGAAAAAACAGCGTCCACGCTTAAGTGAAATGACACGCAGAGTTTACAATCCGCTGATCTGAACCAAAGGATCCAGAGGCTTTAACGGCGTGCTGCTCGCGCCGGTCTCTTACCTTTGAAATCATCATATATGATCCCAAACAACTGTCTGGCCTGGGGCTCTCCTGAGATCAAGAGTTTCAGAAGCCCTTGAGGGATGAAGGAATCTCTGTTTAAGGTTCTTCTCCACGTCACTCAGCGCGCTCCATCTGCAGCACTACACCTTCGCACAGCTGGAGCAGGTATAGCCTATAAGTTACTATCAGCACTACAGAGGGCTCGTCTGGATTAGATGGATGGGATTCCCACTAGATTCTACTTTAAAGAAGGGGCTTGCTTTGTTCTATAAAGCTGACATAATCTTCACCTGGTGCAGTGTTTCTTAACTGGTTGGACGGAACCCAAAAGATTTTTTTTTTATCTTCTATATGCAAGGAGCCTCCGTTGCTGCTGCTCCCGACTGATCCGACAGCTGCTTCTGCGAGTGCGTCTCTGGCTTTAAGTATATTATTTAGGTTTTAATCTTAACGCATTAAATCGGGTTCAGCAATACTCGCACGAAATGAAAAGTTCAAGGTCATTCCAAGGTCGGGAGATGAGCTCTTGATCTCAAATTTGAAGCCGACGTGGACTCTTTTAGCATCTACACCGTCATGATGACTGGAAATTCTTCTTCTGCTGAACATCGTGTGATTCAAGCAGAGGCTCCTGAACAGCTGTCACGCAACCCGGTGGTGAGATTATTATTATTATTTTTTAAAGAATTTGATTAAAAAAATGTTTTGGGAAACATTCATCATGATTTTTCTCCAAGACACTCCGAGAGGATTTAAACTCAAGAGTGGATGGATTTTGAATTCCAATTTTTTTTCCTTTTTATTTCTTTATTTATTTTAAATACTGAGCAATTGAACTTTGCAGCTTGTGGTGAATAAGGGGAATAGAAAAATAGTCAGTTTGAGGATTCAACCGTGAAAATGATGACTCAGCTGTGTGCTCAAGTGATTCAAATCATCACGTTTAATGGCGCTATAACTGCAATACTGTGCCACCTAATAACCTCATCATGATAAATGTTGGGCCCCAACGTGCAACCAGGTATGAATCACTGCACTTATACGCCGCTAGTTTAAATTTTACCTTTCCTTTTCTCTCTTTCTCTCTCTTCTCTTTCTTCCTCCTCTTTCCCATGAGTGTGCTTCGGGGTCTCGTGACTCCCTCTTCCCCACTCTGGTCTTTCAAAGACTTGGTGCACTACAAAGAAGCAACAACTCGCCAATCAATCGATATTGACGGAGTGTAAATGATCTCAGGCTGTTTTACCGAACAACAACGGCTGGCAGGGCAACAACATCCAATTATTTGCGAGAACACCTTGCTAAAATAGCTCCCAATCACATAAACTCTAATGCATTGACTTGCACATACTGCTAGATATTTTTTGGATTTATTTTAAAAGGTGTCATACGAACATAGTAAAACACTACACCGAGTTGATGAGACAAGAAACAGGGGCACTTAAAACTAGACAAAAACGTCATTCTGAACAGAAAATCATGCTGTCAAGAGCATTTTCAATGTCAAATTTAATCTCTACCTGTTGTTTTTTTCTCCCCGCTTCATCCTCGTGTCTTCTTTTTTATTTTTTGCCCTACAGTGTCAGTCTTTGTCTTATAAAGAAGTATGGCGCCACGGTGGGTACCAAATTAAGATTTAGCCTCGTGGCGTATGTTGACTGACTTTCTTGTAGTTGGAGGTAAATTTAGATGCATTTGTTGTTTCCACTTTCCATTTTTCACTGCGAGCTGCCAAGTCGAACACGTGGTGCGAATTTATCCACTGCATATTTACTGCACCACAAGTAATATACTATATATATAGCGCCTGTAAAGAATACTGCCGCCGCTACATATAAAAGAGATACCTCTCTTTTCAGCATGTCTTTCGTGATGCCAGTTTTCCTCCCCGTGGCCGAATGAAGTTGTGGCTGTGTGGCCGTGAGAGTCATGTCCGTGTCCCTCAAAGTGATGGGAGACTGAAACACCGTAATGGTCACTGACATAACAAGTAGAAATACGAGGGGAATTAGTTGATGATATGGCTGCAAACACTTATGAGTGAGATACCTTTCCTCTCAGTTTTTCTTTCCTCCCCGTGTCCCGATAAGGTTGTTCTGTGGCCGTGAGTCTCGTGCCCGTGGCCCTCAGGCTTATGGGGGTCTGACACGCCATAATGTCATTGACACAACAAGCAAAAATGCAACGACAGGACAATAATTAAACAATGTTAGTTGCTTTTTTTTCTCACTTGATCCTTATTTTGAGTCCCAGATAAAAAGATGTTGTTGCCTAATTAAACTAAGATACATTCAAGTCTAGCACGTGAGGATAGTTTGTCATAATATTTACGGTACCAACGGGAAAACACAATATGTTTCTAAATCTACGAGAAAATCTGTCACTCTATTCGAAAAAAGATACCTTTTCTTTCAAAATGCTCCACCCCATGCCCGGGTGATGTTGTTTTGTGGCCATGAGTCTCTTGAACGTGTGCTTCAGATTTATGGGAGACTGACACAACAACAATTTTCATCAACAGAAGAAGCAAAAACCAAGATACATTTCTGCTGTTTACACTTTTCAGGTGACCATTTAGCTCATTGTTACCATTTAAAAACTGTGTTAAAGTCTAACACTGCATTTAAACTACAGACTCTACTGCTACATGTGGAAGATGTACCTTTTCTGTCAGAGTGCCCTCCTCTGTGCTCCTCCTCCCCGTGCCCAGATGTTACTTTGTGGCCGTGCGTCTCGTGTACGTGACCCTCAAAATTGTGGGAGACTGACACGCCACAATTGTCACTGACACAAGCAGAAATATGAGGTATATTTTCTGAGAAGACTGCCATTGCATGTGAGAGATATACCTTTCCTGTCCGTGTTTCTTTCTTTATGCTCCTCCCCCCCGTGCCCGGACGAGGTCGTTGTTTTGTGGCCATGAGGCTCATGCACGTGTCCCTCAAAGTGATGATGGGAGACTGAAAGGCCACAATTATCATGAGCATTACAATCAAAAATATATCATTTCTGCGCTGTTTCCACAGCAACCTAAACAATATTGCTCTGATGATGCCAAATTAAGATTTTGCTTTATAGCCTAAATCGATGGAGAGACTATCATCACTGTCGCTAAAGAGACATTTCAGCTTCTTTCGGGTTTGAGAAGCCCTTTCTCTTTTTTTTTTGCTGCAAGCTGATACGTTCAACTTTAAAATTCAGCACTGCCTGGAAAACTTCAGCATCAACAAGAACGCCGCCAAGGTACCTGTCCTTTCGGCTACTCTTTCTCTGTGCTCCTCCTGATGCCTGTCGTGTCCGTGCCCAGATGAGGCCGCTGCTGTGTGGCCGTGAGCCTCGTGTGTGTGTCCCTCGGACTTGTGGGGGACTGAAATGCCACAGTCATGCTAACTATTACTACTTTTTCTGCTGTTTTGAGAAGCAAATTTTTCTCTGCAAGGTGTCATATGGAATGGGTGGTGAACAGTTTATCTACTGCGTATTTACATCACTGCACGCGTACTACTGTACTTCTACAAGCGCTATGATACCTTTATGTTCCTCCTCCCCGTGCCCAGATGTTTTGTGGCCGTGAACCTCATGTCCGTGTCCTCCAGGTGTCTGAGAAACTACAACACCGCAATCGTCATTGACATAACAAGAAAAAAAAAAATCCATTTTCGCTGTAACCTGCCAACATTATTACTGCAGATGTCCTCTGCTACGTGTTAACTACAGTTAGCCACAGCCACCACTACAGGACATGTAAGGATATACCTTTATGTGCCTCCTCCACAGTTTCATGCCCGTGCCCTGATGAGGGTGTTGTTTTGTGGCTATGAGTCTCATGTGTATGTCCTTCAGAGTGATGGGAGACTGAAACATGGCAATTACAATTAACATGAGAGACAATATAAGTGACACAGTCCTGTTTCTTTCACTTTTTACTCATCTGGTGAACGTTTATTCAGTGCATATTTTCACCTCTACAATCAACTACAATTAACCACAGCATTAACAGGATATACCTTTATGCTCCTCCTCCCCTCTGTGCCCATGACCCCCTGAAGATGATGTTTGATGCCCATGAGTGTTATGTCCGTGTCCTCCAGGTGTGTGGGAAACTATAACGCCATAATCGTCATTGACATAACAAGGAAAAATGTCAGTTTTCACTTTAAGTCGTCGAGTTTACAGCTGCCTTTTTCCTCTGCAACGATGAACTACAGTTTGCTACAAGCACTACAGTCATCTCGAGGCTATACCTTTATGTTCGTCCTCCCCTCTGTGCCCATGACCCCCTGAGGATGATGTTTGGTGGCCGTGAGTTTCATGTCCGTGTCCTCCAGATGTGTGGGAAACTACAACACCATAATCGCCATTGAAATAATAAGAAAAAAAATCCTTTGAGGTTAATTTGCTGGCCTGCTTTTTCTGCCAACTTTACTAATGCATATTTCCTCTGTTAGGTGTTAACTCCGGTTACCACAGTCACCACTGCAGTACATGTAAAGATGTACCTTTATCTGCGTCTTCCACAGTTTCATGCCCGTGCCCTGATGAGGGTGTTAATTTGTGCCCATGAGTCTCATGTCCATGTCCCTCAAAATGATGGGAGACTGAAACACGGCAATTATGATTAACATAAGTTAATTTGCACATTTTTACCCGGTTTATCTACAGCATATTTCCGCCACAGCAGTCTGCTACTTCAACAACTACATTTAACTACAGCACATCTGAGGATAGGCTTTTACCTTTATGCTCGTCCTCCCTTGTGTCACCATGCCCCCCTGAGGCTGATGTCTGGTGGCCATGAGTCTCATGTAAATGTCCCTCAAAATGATGGGAGGCTGAAACGCCACAATTATAAGTGTGGGTGAGTGTTTATTTACTGCACATTTTCAGTCATCTTCAGTTAACTACAGTATATCTGATAACAGGATATACCTTTATGTTCTTCCTCCCCTCTGTGCCCATGACCCCCTGAGGATGATGTTTCGTGACCATGAGTCTCATGCCCGTGTCCTCCAGATGTGTGGGAAACTACAACACCACAATCATCAATCACATAAGAAAACAAATCCATTTTCGCTGTAAGGCGTTTACTGTGGAGTATTTCCTCTGCTACAATTAACTACCGTTAACTACGACCACTACAGCACATTTGAGGATGTACCTTTATGCTCTTCCTCCGTTTTGTGCCCATGACCCCCTGAAGTTAATGTTTCGTGGCCGTGAGTGTCATGTCCGTGTCCTCCAGATGTGTGGGAGACTGAAACATCACAATCATCGCTGCTGTGACAAGCTAAGACAACTAAAGAGCTCGATTGTATGTGGAGTTTTCTCACAAACAAGAACAATATGACAACACTGATTAAGATTTAGAGTAATAGCTTGTAGTGCCTGACTATTACAACTCTAAAAAGACAATAAAAAGACTATATTAGATCTTCTTCTGCTGTTTCTCAGTCTACAGAGACCCTTTTTTTTGCTTTACCAAGTTCAGCTTGTGGGGAGTGTATTTACTGTAAATTTCCATCCCTGCAATCCAACTATTTGCCACAACTACAACTACTATGTGTGATCATTTGTACTTGTACTTTTTTCTTTTTGCTTCTCTACTACAGAATATATACCTTTATGTTCCTCTTCCCTTTCCTCCCTGTGCCCAGATGAGGTTGTTTTATGGCCATGAGTCTCATGCATGTGTCCCTCGGACCTGTGGGCGACTGCAACATCAAACTTGTCATTAAAATAGCAAGTAAAAAAAATCTAGATATATTTCGGCCGTTTCCCCATTTTTTTCAGGAAAACATGTTTTGCTGTGAGTTGCACAAGTGAACTTCAGTGTAAAAATCTACATATATTGCAGCAGATTTATATACCACTACACGCAGGAGATATACCTGTCTCACTTTTTCTTTCTTTATGCTCCTCCACCTGTCGTTCCTCCCCGTGCCCAGACAGGGTTGTTATTTTGTGGCCGTGAGTCTCGTGTGCGTGTCCCTCAGAATGATGGGAGACTGAAACGCCACAGTCATCACTGACATTGCAATGGAAACATCTTTGAAGTTTAATTTTACATGTACTTTTCCCCCTCAGCAACTCAAACAATAAATAAACAATATGTCTATTAGCTTTTTTTCCCCCACTCGATCCATTATTCATCTGCTCCATCTTCCCCTCTCCATGGCCTCTCCATATGATGCCTCTGTTTGTTTCAAAATATGATTTAGCTCAATTTCTTGTTATACTGCAGCTATCATGGTTTCAGTCACCTCTCCATCTGGATAGATTGTATATTTTAATGAAATATCTAGAAAGCGGGAGAAAGAAAATGTTACATTTCGCCTTTACTGATGCTTTTCTAAGTACAGTATATAAATCTACATACGTTGAAAGAGACTTATATACCACTCAACTATGATATCGCTAATTGCTACAACTATATACAAGTGTCTATGTGTCTTTTACTTTTTTCTCCTCTACTACAAGATATATACCTTTGTGTTCCTCCCCGTGCCCGGATGAGGTCGTCGTTTTGTGGCCGTGAGTCTCTTGTCCGTGTCCCTCAAAGTGATGGGAGACTGAGACACCACAATCGTCACCGACGTAACAAGCGAAAATACAAGGTGTTTTTTCACCAGAAGACTACCACTGCTATGTATTGGCGAGATACCTTTTCTTTCCTTCTCCCTGTGCTCCGATGAGGTGGTGTGATGGCCGTGAGTCTCGTGTGCATGGCCCTCAGACTTGTGGGGGTCTGACACGCCATAAAAGTCATTGGCATAACAAGCAAAAACATCATATGAGAACAGTTTATCCACTATATTTTTGCAACAAGACCACACGTACGCTAAATCTACAAGAAAGTTTCTGCCACTATACACAAACTAGATACCTCTTCTTTCATTATGCTCCTCCTCCCCATGACCAGATGACGTTTTGTGCCCATGAGTCTCCTGCACGTGGCCTTCAGGCTTGTGGGAGACTGACACGCCACAAACATTATCGTCACAAGCAAAGCCGGCAAGCAAGCAAGAATTTCGACACATTTCTGTTGTTCCCGGACTTGCAAGAGCACCCCCCCCACTCCCCTCTCTCTCCCTGTTGCCGCCACTACAGTACGTGTGAAGATGTACCTTTATGTTCCTCCTGCTCCTCTCCGTGCCCAGACGAGGCTGTTTTGTGGCCGTGAGTCTCATGTAAGTGTCCCTCAGATGTGTGGGAGACTGAGAAAAACATGTAGGCTAAATTATAAATGCTGACTTCTTTGCAAGCTAAATGACCAATAAACCGACATATTTCTGTTTCTCGCCGTTCCGCTTCGGTCGTTCAGGACCAAACATAGATTTAGACGTATGACGCATGTTCACAAATGGGCTACCGCTACATACAAGAAGAGGTACCTTTTCTTTCCTCCGTCCTCTCCTCCCTGTGCCCAGACGAGGTCGCCGTTTTGTGGCCGTGAGTATCGTGTGCGTGCCCCTCAGACGCGTGGGGGTCTGATCGCGTCACGTTTCATTGACGAGCGAGAGAGGAAGCAAAAGTTTAGACACGTTTCTGCTGCTTTCCTTGAGTTTATGCACCACCTATTTCCCACCACTGTGGGTCGGCCACAGCTATAACTACAGTGCGTATAGTGCATCAAATAGATACCTTTCCTCTCAGCTCGTGCCTCTCCGTGCCTTTCTTCCCCGTGCTCAGATGAGGCCGTTTTGTGGCCATGAGTCTCATGTGCGTGCGCCTCAGACATGTGGGGGACTGACACACCACAATCTTTATCAACATTAAAATGTTCCGGGTTTTCAAGGTCCCCGTCTTTACTCTGCAAGTTGCCAAATTTAGCTTGTGGGGAAGGTTTATCTACTGCATATTTACTGCACCACAAGTATGTAAATCTAGAAGAACACTACCACCACTGCACGCAAAAAAAAAAAAAAGTCTTTTCATTTTTTTTTCTTACTTTTTGCTCCTTCACTGCAATAAATATACCTTTATGTTCCTCTTCCCTTTCCTCCCTGTGCCCAGATGAGCTTGTTTTGTGGCCGTGGGCTTCATGTTCGTGTCCCTCAGCCTTGTGGGAAACTGAAACACCACACACCGAGTCAAAATACAGATATATTTATGTCTTTTCCAGTTTTAGGGGAACTATGTTTTTTGCTGTGAGTTGCCAAGTTTAATTTTGGTCTACTGCACAGTCAGACTACAGGATCTAAATCTACGTGTATTTATAGAAGATATACCTGTCTCCTCAGCGTGTCTCTCTTTATGCTCCTCCTCTCCGTGCCCAGATGAGGCTGTGGTTTTGTGGGAATGCGTCTCGTGTCCGTGTCCCTCAGAATGATGGGAGACTGACAACATCCCATTTATAATAAACTGCTTACCTCTTTTTTTTTTTACTAGGTTTAGTCTACTGCTTATTTCCACCACTACGATTGACTACACTTAGCTACGATCACTATGACAGGATGTACCTTTATGTTCATCCTCGCTTTTCTCCCCGTGCTCAGAGGAGGTCGTTGCTTTGTGGCCGTGAGTCTGATGTCCGTGTCCCTCAAAGTGATGGGAGACTGAAACACCACAGCCAACGCTGACGTAACAAGCATCATTACGAGACACACTGCATGAGAAGACTGCCACCACTACGTTTAAAAAAAAAAAAAAAAAGAAGATACCTTCCCTTTCAGCTTTCCTTTCCTGCTCCTCCGCATGCCCAGATGAGGTTGTTGATTTGTGGCTGTGAGTCTCATGTGCGTGACCCTCAGAATGATGGGAGGCTGAAACACCACAAGTATCACTGATATAACAAAATGATAAGATGCTCTTTTCTCTGTGCGACGCGCTGAACAATAAATAAGTAGCGTATCCATTTTTACTTCATCTGCTGCTCCACTTCACTGCCTGTTTTTTACTTCTCGCCTTTCAGCTTCAGTCATTTCTCAGATAAAAATATGACAACGCCGTCGGAGCTGAAATTATGATTTAGCTCCGTAGCTTATGTTGAGTGACAGACATCATGTCAGTGGAGAGATAAATTTAGATTATTTTCTGCCGTTTTCAGTTTTCAAGGTCCCAGTTTGCACCATGCAAGGTAATAAAAGTTTATCTACTGCACCAAAAGTAAACTACAGTATATAAATCTACAGGAACGCTGCTGCCGCTACATGCATATGCAAAAAATAAAACCTGTCTTTTCAGTTATTCTTTCTTTTTCCGCCTCCTCTCTTTCCGCCCCGTGCTCAGATGAGCTTGCTGTTCCGTGGCCGTGAGCCTCATGCGCGTGTCCCTCAGGCATGTGGGGGGGCTGTCACGCCACGGCCGTCATTAACACAACAAGAACAGACATCACACGAGCTGTTTTACATGCTCTTTCCTCAGCAACCTGAACGATAAGAACTTTATAATTAGGCCGATGCTGCAGTGGGTAAAGATTACTGATATCGTCTGCCTTTCTCTCCGCCCCGAGTCTTCCTCTGAGACCTTGTTTTCCTTTTCTCTTCCTTTCTCTCTCTGTCAGATAGTGGATTGCCCCATCGGGGGCCTCAGCCCTGGGCTTGGGAAAAAGCTGTGAGAGTCAGAGAGGCTTGAGAAACTCCTTCATCACTGCTCTTTCACTCTGGGTATGAAAAAAATGACATGCAATTCCTTTTATGTGAATGTCATGAAATATCTTGACTGGTCTAACTTTCCGTATCTGCTTGTTCCTTTGTACCCTCTCATACTGAAAAAAAAGGTCTGCCAGTGCTCTAATTTTTTGTTACTGTATTTACCCCAAATATGAATATTCATAGGATGCAAGATACTCTCTTTTATTACAGTAACATCCTCTCATGGGCGTACTTCCTTATATTGAGATTTAATGTTCTCTGGTGCTACGCTCACACAAAACATCTCAAATCAACATAGGTACTAGAGACGACTTACTGCATTTTTAATTGTCTCCTGCTTCCCTTTCTTTCTACTTTTTCGCTGTATGTTCCACCTTCCCAGAGGGCTTTATGCCATTCCCAGGATCCTTTGCTTCATGTTTTTAGGGCTACTCTGAGCACAAATGAAAGGAGAGAGATGTAAAACTAGTTCACTTGACGGATCGAGCCTCCCGTTCCTTTTACCTTTGCATTTACTGTAACACAGGCACAATTCAATAAAAGAAAAAGAAAATACTACAGCCCTCGTTGCAGAGATGATTAAGACTAAAGATAAAGATAACCAATCGAATGTAGCGACCACAACATGCATGTCATTGAGGGACTAATGATCACCAGACCGCTAGAGAATACGGTGCAGCGTATCTCCATCTGTGTTTCCCCTTGAGGTGTTTTTGTGCAGGCTATGTACGTCTCCAGTTGTTCTTCTTCAGAGAGGGGCATCCTGCAAGCATCCTGCTCCCCCGCGGAGCGTCCCCCTTCAGGCTAACTCCCGCCCACTCGCTCTCCCTTCATCCCTCCCCCTCCCTGGGGCTCCAGCGAGACAGGACGCCAGCAGCTGTTCTCACAGCACCCTGGACCATTTCACACCGCTGGCGTCATGCCATCATTACATCTCATCAAAGTAACCCCTGCCTACCTCTACTCGTGTCCGACTCTGGCCCCACTAGACCTACTCTCACACATCTGTCACAGTTGCACACACACGTGCATGCTGGCTGGAAAAAAAAAAGAAAAAAAAAGGAACTACCTCTCCAGTTGGAAAGCAGGATCCTGAATCATGGTTGTTTCAAAGCCTGATGTAGCACAGCAGTGAGCATAAATGCATTTAATCTCAGTAACCCTTGCTGCCTCAGGGGTAAGAGTGATTTGAACTGTTCTTGGCATTAATCTCAATCAGCTCAGCCCGATCAGCCTGACATCAGACCCCGGCAGCCAGATTCGGGGCTCCTGCTCTCTCTATAGTGAAAGAAGGGACCTAAAGTCCCACGTGGTATTTTATTTATATCTCAGAACTTCATATATTAACCCCCTTCCCCATCGTGTTGTAGTAAGTCAGTTTTAATGTAGGTTAGGTTAATGTTGAGGGATGTTTTGGGCTTAGTCTGTTACCTCTTCCTATAGTTAATCTGCCTTCGAGACTGATACTCCGCAATCCTCTGTCTCTCAAAGACATTGTCAACTAAACTTCCACAAACCCTCCACTGCCAGCACTTGCGTGCTCTCTCTTTTCTCCCTTCCACCCTCAAAAACAGCCTCTCACTCACTCATCCGCATTAACTAGATTTCGCTGCCAGAGCCTAAATTGATTTTGAAGCGTCTCTGACATGCGATATGATACCGGACAACATAAGATTAGGATAGCTTGTGTATACGAGCACGTTAGTGACTTTCACCTCCTGAAAATTGTCCATTTCAGAAGGGTTCCACACCATAAAAACCATCACGCTGGCTGGAAATGAAAATGATCTCCTGATGCTAAATTAGATTATTCTATTTTCTGGCAGCCTTTGCTCTACTCGGTATCTACTGTCATCTAGAGCTATGGGTGTGCCTTACCTCCTCTCTCGCTATGCCGGGGCTCTGAGTGTTTTTCCTCGTGTTTTGTTTCGTGCGGGATTGTATGATGGTGGTCCTGGGCCAGGGGATGGAGGACAGACTCTAGTGTAATTGGATGGTGATGATGATGATGATCAACACCTGAATGGTGCGCCTGCTCCTTTGGGGCTGGGTGAGACAGATGTGAATGTTCGGGGATTGTTTCTGAAGGTGTGAACTTCTCTGGTGTCAGGGAAACTCGGTGCTCTGACAGAGAGGATGCTGAACGAGGGAGAACCTCTGCAGGAGCAGGAAGTATGTCAGGTTCCCCCATGGGTGCTGATGGAGGCTCAGACAAAGGGCCGGTGGGTAACACGTTGTGCGTCAGCGAGGTTTGGCTGTCTGTTACTCTGGTTTCTGCTGGTGGAGCTCTGGTGTCTGTTGCATCAGTTGCAAGAGGACAGAGAATTTAAATGCAATGAGGAATGAGCAGGCTAAGACATTAGCATAGGAGATGCTGCCTCAGATTGTTTATCCAAAGAAAGCCCAGCTTTTCCTTTTTTTTTTTTTTTTTAC
This sequence comes from Terapon puta, assembly GCA_028564955.1. Taxonomy (NCBI): domain Eukaryota; kingdom Metazoa; phylum Chordata; class Actinopteri; order Centrarchiformes; family Terapontidae; genus Terapon; species Terapon puta. The sequence continues at coordinate 11,356,238 of JAOXYL010000042.1, forward strand.
TTTCAAGGGTGCACATACACACACACTCAGACATGCACGTTCATACGCACAGAAGTGAGAACACACAATGAAAGTGTGATTTCACACTGCTGAGATAGGCTAAACTCAAAAGCTGTTACACAACCCTTTCAGTGCTGGAGAATTGTGGGTTTTTCCTGCAAAAACACAGTGACTGTTAAAGGTGTGACTATTGTTAATATGGCTGTAAAATGAAATCACACAGTGTTTGTCAAAGTGTATTACTCTGTTTTACACTTGCAGTGTTGTGTATGGATGTGTGCATATGTGTTTGTGCACGCTCGGTTTTGTCATCTTGAAATCTGAGAGATGAAATGAACACTGGAAAAAAGATGCAAATGTTCATCTCTCACTTTCACAACAGCAATGAATCAATTACTGATCTATAAATATGATACTCTGCGGTGGTGCAATATACTGACTGTGACATAATCTGAATGCTTAAGTTTGTGTTTAAACTGTTCTGGCGTCTTGGCTAATCATCACAATGTTTTCTACTAAAGTGAATCTAATATGATTTGGTGGGTACATTTTTATTCAACAGTTAGTTAACGAGAGAAAATAACATAATTGTGATGCAGAACATTTGGCCCTTTGGCTGCGGCGCTGTTCTTTGTGAGTTTCTTCAAACACTGTACACAATGTGTGTGTGGCAGAGATTGTTTTGCCCTTTTAATTCATGAATCTTCCTTGAATTACTTCATTTACAGGCATGATGGCGAGTGATAATAAAGATTTATAGTCAGTTATCTCTGGTATCTGACTATATCTATATCTGATATGTATCTGTTCTGAGAATCACTTCCACAGTATTTACCTAAAACGTTATGGAAACAAGACCGCGTACATCAAACCTTCCTCAGGACACCTTGTATTTTTTATTTCATGCTTTTTTTGATAAAAAGTATGTCATCACACCCATTCCGCCTCCAAAGGACTACGTAAAAATCTAGTTCAAATCATTCAGCTCCCTGAAGGACAGTGGGTTGTCAACGTCCATAGTAAAGTATATGCTTTTTATTAAGCCAGACAGCTGGAAAGCAGAGGTGGAGAAAGCGTCGACCAGGCAGGAAAGAGGGATCTGACAGGCTTTAATCCCGGGCAAGCTAGGGATTTGGGGTCCAGGGCTTTTGCAAGCTCTACATCATCAATAAAAGCAGGAGTTTACATAACTTTTACCCATCCTACTCCTCTATTCTAGTCTCATCACGCTGCAATCATGACTAAATTATAATCCACACAAAAACTCTATTTAGTTTGTGAGCGCCTACCTTCGCTTAGATCAAAATGATGAGGGTTTAAAGAGTTTCCAACCCCAGAAACAGAGCCGCCGGCAGAAATGGAATCTGTGTGTGCGAGTAAAAGAGTTAAAGGTAAAAAAAAAGAAAAAAAAAAAGGCGAGTGCAAGGTTTAACAGCGCCATCACTCTCTCATGCAATGCATCAACAATCTAAGCTGATTCATTAATAATCCTGTGACATGTGCCTGTCTGTCTGTACAGATGGACTCACTAACTCTCCCATGAAACACACTCACACTGACACACTCCGGCGAGCATACAGCGTTGGTTCGTGCGCTGTACTTTTTTTTTTTTCTCGGTGCCTTCCACACAAATGCATTTGCATATAATGAGATCATTTGTCACCTGCATTAATATAGCCTGAGAAATGATAACAATAATGTTTAATGCCACCTGTCACTCTCAGCATTCTCATCGTCTATTACCACAGTGCTAGACTCTGATTTGGCCGCACACTAATGAAGCCATTGTGATTCAGGACCAGTTAACGTTTGCCAGAACAGCTAATGGCGGCGGACGGAGCGATAGCATGGATGTTATTAATATGTCACATGATTTTCTAGACATGATCCAATCTCGCTCAGTATGAGGTCATGTTGGGTCTTTCCAAAAATGCATTTCAACAGGACGGGGTGGGAGACAGATAGGATTGTAGTCGGCGTAGTTACATTCCCCAGTGTGTGAGTTTGCGTTCGCTTATTTGTCTGCATGTGTCCATCAGGCTCTCCTACAACTCTGGGATTTTGAATGAAAGATAAAGTAGGGTTACGTGAGGTCACAGTGGGTAGTAGATGTATGACTGGGTTTTAGGATTTGGTTTCTCTGACCTCCCCTCCCCCCTTCGCCAAACGCCCATCTGTCCAGCTGACCAATGGGCTGCAGCCTCTGTGGATCAGACTCTCTTGCCAGTGGATCGCTAATCCTCATCTGAGCATGCTCAGTGACTTAACTGGGGCAGGGACATGACACTACTATGAAATGCTGCCCGACCTATAAGTCCGCTGTAATGTTTATAAGGATGCATTTGCTTTGGCAGCACAGCGAGAAACATATTGATCTTCATGTATTACACATACCTACGCTGGGATTTGTAACTTCAAATATCTGGCATAAGTAATCACTCTGAAAATGTGATTTATGTAATCAACTTTTCAGTGGATGGAGAATTGAAAAATAAAATCCAAGGCTGCTTTTTACACTTTTCTGCTCAGTTCACAGATAAAACTAAATAGTTTCTGTACACGCATTGCTGGCACTAATATTCTAAAATAACTCCCAAGCATCAAATACATCTTTAAGTGCCACTGAGAGCCAGAGAAGAAAACTAAGACTACGGATTATATTATCCAAGATAACTGATGTTGTAATGTGATCTAGTTATTAATGTCACAAGACCTTCAGCTACATGATACTATGAAACCTGTGTGTGTGTGTGCTTTTGTGTGTGTGTGAAAGTGTGCGAGTGTGTGTGTGTGTGTGCGTGTGCAAACAGTAGTGGTGGCCGCTCTGTGAGAACGGACCCTAAGACCTCAGATCCCCGGGAGGAAAAGGGAGGGATGAAGATGATTTATGGGTTTCACTGAACTGCACCATATGCCCGCCATAAATCTACACATACACACGTGCACACACACAAACGCACAGATAACAAGGGTTTGCTCACATCAGGGTCAGGTTCAAGCCAAATGCACTTCTCTAAACCTGAGATAAAAAAAAAAAAAAAAGGCAGGAAGAAGGAATGATGTTCCTCTCCGGTGTCCCAGAAGTGCAAATGAGTAATTGTTATGTCTGCGCTGTTTTTTAAAGTTTGTTAATTGTCTGGATCCTATGCATTTATTATTTAGCAGTAAGCAAATTTATGGATTAATACAGTTTTGTCTGAACAAGATATCTGAATAACACTTTATGGATTACATTAGGGAATGAAGCCGCAAAGATTATTTAACTAATCCACCAGTCATTTTATACTCAAAATGGCATTATTCACATGATTATTTCTTTTTCCTGGTTTTCAAATATGATGAACATTTTTAATCACTCACTAAGACGTTCATACAAAAATGATTAATGAAAAAAAAAAATCAGATTGAGCGACAATTAAAATAATCCTTAGCTAGATGTAAAATCTCATTTAAATGACTGCATTATGCGAACATAAACAAAACATCTACATGTGATGTTCTGTTATGTTTGTGCCCTTCACTGCAGGCTGTAAAAAGCTTACGAAGGACTCTGATTATACAATGTTAAAGCTTCTGTCTGCCCCTCCTAAATCACAGCTAATCAGTGAATTCTTTCAGATGTCAGCCAAAGAACAAAAGTGCTGCGCTGTTCAACAAACGCTCTTAATGGATTTCCTTCAGACAAAAAAAAAAAAAAGGTCTGACGACATCACAGCGGTGCCGAAGTCCCTGCTCCTCCCACGTCCTAAGTGCTTTTCTGGTGGAACATGAGAGGTCCGCTGCCTACCAAGATGGCAGGTTTAAATTTAGCAGCGGGTCGAGCCGGGGTTTGAGGTCCACTTTGCTGTACTGTACGTTCAAGTGCCTGACAAAACCTGTATTCGTCCATCCTGAGTTGTTTAAAATCAGTCAGTCGGAACAAATAGAGTCTGAACGTCCATATAGTTTGATGCCCTTAATCTCAAGACGGGACAGCCCACGTCTGACATTAACGTCAGAGATACATACGGCCGGGGAAACAGCGAATGCACATCATAAGACCGGCAGTAAGTCGCCGGATGAATTATGTATGATATATATACAAGGACACAAACACACTGCTTGTCAGCATCTATAAGCACATCCACTGCCACGCACTTTTGCTTTGTCACAAGACTCCACAGCACCGCTACTGTATCGTTTGAACAGCTGTGACCAGTGGTGGAAGAGGCATTCAGATCATTTAGTTGAGTGAAAGTAAAAATGTACAGCATTGTACAGATACACCAGTAAAAAACCTGCATTCGAAAGTAGGGCGTATCACCACAGAAATGTATGAAATTATCTAAATTGAAATTACGTATTATGTATGCATTCACCTAAGCCAAGATGGAGCTTAATTTAATTACTTTATGATGATTAATTAATCGTCATTGGTTCCTATTTTTTCTTAAAATAATTAATGAAAATATATGCCAGTCCACTGAGAGTATGTCAGCCTGATTACCACAGAAATAAGTTTATTTTTGTTTAAATGAATGATTTGACTTTGAAGGAAATGTACTCATTCGCTTTCCCTTGGAGAGAGTAGTTTACAGCAACTTTCATACCTGTTAAGTATGTCCAGTTTGTTTGATCTGTGTAAGTCTGAAGTGTAAAAGGTGATAGTTTGGAGACACCAGGAAGTCACTGTGCCTGGCCACGAAAATAGGACAACATGTGACGCATCATAAAGAGAAAGGGCATTTCCTGTCTGCGTGCTAAACTAATCTAAGCTAAAGAGCTGCGGCTTTATATCTGACAGACAGGACATGAGAACAGTATTGATGACGTCATCTACTATCAGTTTAAATGTCAACCATTAACAGTATGAATGCAAACAGGTGCATTTCTCAAAATGTCACACAAA
>JAOXYL010000042.1:11422327-11440816 GCA_028564955.1 Terapon puta
TGGGTTATTCCTCTCTCACTGCGAACATGATCTGCAGCTCAAACCATGAAACAGCCTCTCATTTGGCCCTCTCTACTGTAACAGTGTGTACCTACAGTATCTCATTTCCCTGTGCACCAGTATCCTCCACACTCTCATGAAGGGGCCTGACTATCCTCTAAATCCACCAGGGTTTGATCATTAGGACGTACAGGAGGAATCAATCCGGTGAGTGAATTCACATCACATACACCTCCAGCTCTCATCAAATGACCTTGACTGCTGCCGCCGCCGGCATCGCTTGGTTTTAGATGAGAGGCTAAGTATGATAGTAAGATGTGTGATGTGCAGATGAAGTATAGGGCTGCACATTAGCGGGCTGGAAGAGGCAAATTCGAGCGGGCTAATGAATGTGCCGCGCTGACTAATTTAAAGTTCAGCTCCCACGTAAAGGTAATGAGAGCCGCCGCACTCTCGCAGCAGCGTTTCACCGCAGGCCCGAGTCGCTGATTTGAGGTTAGACACCTGCAGCGCGCGCGAGAGGACGCGAGGGTGGCGCAGGTTGTCTCCGAGCTGTTAGTTAACGGCGCAGTTCGCCGCACCCAGGTCCTGATGGTGATTACCTCATCTGCCTGGTTTCCCGTGTCAGCTCCCGGAGCGCACAGGCCCCGTCCCCAGACATATGGAATTACAAAGCGACACAATGTTCGCATGTGCTGTCACACCACCGAATGCACACATAGACGCTAAAACACGCTGTCACAGTGCGATACCGCCGGCCTCCACTCCTGCCAGCTCGGCAGCTTTGTTAACATCTTTGCCTACTGTACTACACTAGCCCCCCCATCCATATGCAGCACATCTCGGCAATGAAACGAGTGTCACCTGCGTGCGACTGAGATATTTTTGTAGGTGAAGATGCGATATCCATAGCCAGCAGTTCTGAGCACGCAGGTGGTTCGGAGGTAGAGATGAATGTTCTTCAGACTGGGGCAAATGTCGCTGTTACACAACTGAAGAGTAATAACTGCGATGAGGGCCAACCCGTTTTTTTTTGTTGTTGTTGTTGGTTTTTTTTTTTTTTCTCTCCCTCCTCTGCTGCTCTGTGCAGGAGACTGGGCAGAGTTTCAAAGCCTCCTCTTTTCTCACTCTGACTCAGTCGGAAGGAGAGAGAAGGGAAAAAAAAAGTGTCCTTCTCCCACATTCACACAGGAAATTTATCATTCTGTTTTCTCTATGTGAACTAAAGGAGTCCAGGAGCGAAAGACCATTGTCTCCTGCATGTCACGGTCATCGTCCCGAAACCGCTCTCCGTGTTCGCTCAGTCACAAATACGTTGTTTGACCTTCCCCCGAGGCTCGAATGCCTCGTACGCCTCAATGCCGGTGTGACCGTTTCGCACACTGTATTCAAAGTACTTGTTTATCTATGCATGTACCCTTCTTATTTATTCACCATGTAATTTATTTATCCGCACATTTTGTTTTTTGAGTATATGATCCGCGGTTTTGGAGTCGGGAACATGCATGCTGCAGCAAGATGTCGGGTTCGTTTTAACTAGGCTCATTAGCTGCAGAAGGCGGCACCGGTTAATTAAAATAATTCCCTGTTATCGCGGCTGCTTTGGTCAGCCAAACGATACCGGGGGACTGCTATGCAGCACAGACTGCTCACGCTTGGCGAACGGCGCTCCTCGACCACAGCTAGCACCTAATTAGCGCTGGAGGAGGAATATTTTACCGTGAATTAACATGCCGCGCTTCGGCCTGTGCTCTAATTGACGAGCTTCATCTGAGGACCGGTGGAAGACTGCGGCCGTACGGCGGCTCAACTCAAGCGCAGGGGAGAAACACGCACAGAATGTTTAACCATTTCATAATTAGTGAGAATCAAAAAGCTGCTTGTTTAGTGGCGGGCTTAAGTTCATTTTCATGGGCGTTGCGTACTCACTCAGAGGAGGGCTTCCATGTGTTCTCCCATGACCTCCGCTATACTCACTCCAGCATGAAAGCAGGTGGGGATGTTGCAGAGGTTAGAGGGCAACGGTGGTAAATATCCTATAATCCATGTTCAGATCAAAACTCAAAGGTCCAGCCTAATGAAAGCATTTGGACGAGCCATAATCCAGAGTAATGGGAAGGGATCCCACAAACACTGCGCTCATCAAGTCACTCTGTTGAATAACATTAAAACCCAAACAACCTTCAAAATACATATTTAAAACCCGTGGGGGTGGGGGGGATGAGCTCTTGCACACTGCTATGCCGAGAAGCAGCATTTTGAAAGAAAATTTAAGCACACAAATATTCGATTGGAGTTTCTTGCTGGGCACTGGGAGAGTTGCAGTTGCAGGCTTTGCGAGTATTTCAGGTTTTCCTGTGCAGTGCTCAGATGCTCACATGTGCACAGTCAGGTTTGATGCTGGCCACAGGGATACCTCATCCTAATGCGACCTGCACTCCTCATTAAAAAAAAAAAAAAAAAGGTCTCGAGATATGAGTCAAGTTCAAACCAAGTGAGAGTCTCCCAAAGTTTAACTATGAAAGCACTCAAATTGAGGGATTCATATTCACTTTGAAATGCATGTTTACACAGAGCCAGAATTGTTGGTTTTGTCTCCCATCTTTCACACTGAGATCACACTAGCAAAGGATTTTCTCACAGTCAGTATGGAGGCATGATTACACCAACCAAAAACTCTTTGTATGTACATACAAAACACACAGGCATGTGTGTGTTGTATTAAGATAGACTTTAGAAATGTGTTAAAGATGTTTAAAAAATAAAGAAATATTATATGATAATTGATTATTGAGTAATTAGGTTGAATATATAGATATATAGATAGAGCTTAAATCCTTTAATAATGTGTTCTTAATTTAGGGTAATCACTTATCATTCGTCATTAACCTTTGGTGTTTATCCAGCATAACTTGTTTTAGCATGTTCATCATGCTCTTCATGACTTTTGCTATTTTATATGGCAATTTCATAAAGTTTGGGAACTCGCAATTCTTTATTATTGCAGCAGAGGCCAAACATATCCTGATTTTAGTCCTGAACATTGAGCTTCTAAAACACTGGATCCTACAATGCCCGTAATGCAATCAATAGTATATTTTTCCATCTCAGTGCCAAAACGGAGCGAACACTGATGATATCACTATTATTGCAGTAGCTTTTTTCCCTTATAGATCCTCCAGAGCCACAGTAGACTTTATCCAACAGTTTTTACAGCCTCAATAGTACTAACCACGTCTTATAAACAGATTTTCATGTGTTATGTTTGATTCACAGTGTGTGTATTACGAGGTTACACTCTTGTAATCAGTTCACAAAATTAGCCATATTTGACCAATGTTCCGTCTGATGTTATTTGTTGTACATCTGAGACAACCACTATGACTAATACATTACTCTTTCCAGCAGAAAAGATGTCTCTTTTTCTCTCCCTCTGTTTCTCTCTCTTGCTTTTTCTCCCTTTTGTCTCTCTGAGAGGAGCTGTAACAGCATTGTCACATTTTAACATATTGGCTGTGAGGAGAGTGGGTGGGAGCGCCGACTCTTCTTAGGAATGTTTTTTTATCCGTGTATTTGTATGTGGATGTTTGTTCTCGGCATGCTAATCTAGCAGTCAACAGCGGTAAAGCCCGAGCTGTGTGTTTCAGAGACCCGGGGATCTTTTGATCAGACCAGCGCTGCCTGCTGAGTCCCTCCGCAGCCCTACCGAGGCTTGTTTGCAGCTGCACACACAGTGCGCACAGGCGGCTGCTGCTGGAGAAGTCACTCACAAGTGTGGGAGGGGGCTGGGGGGGTTTACACTATGTGCTTTCACGCTCTCTCACACACACCTGTGCAACATCTCTCGCACAGGAGCAGAAAAATGTCTTTGTCCACGTTCTGATAATGAAAGCAGAAGCATGAAGGTACACATGGCCCGCACACCCACTAGCACCCATTCATAGAGCCTTGAAAAAACATACTACAGTTCAACTTTACCGTGCACTCCGTGGGGTTGACACACAGACAGCTGTGCACACACACACGCGCGCACACACACACACACATTTGAGCCCACTCACTGACACATGAAAGCAGACACAGAGACGAGCAGCCTCCGTGGGCCTCAGGGAGCTCTAATGGCCTTGTAGAGTGCAGTCAGGGAGAGTGAGGGTGAAGAGCAGAGCAAGGTGAAGGCACACAGCTCCACTTCCAGCTAAACACTCACACACACAGACACACACATATGCACGTGAACATCTGTGTGCTTATACACATTGTACACCAGCACAGTGAAAAGTACAACCACAGTGAAAGCACACAACTAACAAACATGCCACTACAAGCAGAATTCAGCCCAACACACACTTTCTCTCTCTCTCCCTTTCCCTCTCTCTCTCTTTCTCTCTCTCTCTCTCACATACACACACTGCATTGCTACAGTCAAGCGGTCCTGTCCTGATGAAGCTGCTGTTTCTAAAAGGAGCAGAACATGAATTATGCAGGTTCGTCTTCACATGAGGGGTTTTTCTCCTTCTTCGCCGCATTCCTCTAAGCCAGCTGTTTTCTATTTCTCCTCTGACTTTCCTCCGCTCTCTCTCTCTGTCTTTCACTCTTTTAAACCCATCTTCTCATCTCAAATGTGTCTATCTTTTTCACTTTAAATCATGTCTCCCAAAAAAAGTCTCTTTCTCCGTCCTCGCTCCTGCATGCTGCCCCCCGGGCTCCCCACGCTTCTCCTCCTTTTCTGCTCTGTGCTGCACCCACTAACCCTTTTTCCATCTCTTTATCTTTGTCTTGATGGTACACACACACACACACACACTCCTTCTCTCTCCCTCACTATCTCGCTTTATTTCTGCTCACTTATCCCCATGGATGGAGTGCTGAGCAGAAGAAGGGAAAAGGACTAGTGCTGCTCCGGTCGTATCGGATTCTCATAAGTGTGTGAAAGAAGAGAAGCGGAAGTCATCCGCCCCCGCAGCTCAAGTTTTCCTATTAAAGAGGCCGGTGACAAATGTCAGAGTGATGCGCGACCATCAAATTGTGCAATGTTTGTTTGTTTGTGAAGGGAGGTGGTGTGTTTTTCTGCCAGTGTGGCGACAGAGAGGGTGAGAGAAATTAGATTTTAACACCAACACCTTAGCTCACAGCTACAGTGCATCTTTCTATATATTTGTGTGTGTGTGTGTGTATGTGTATGTGTGTTAAATGGTTGGTTCTCCCCTCGCAGTATTGAGAAAATACATTTTGAATAATTCAACAGAAATGTCTCAGAAACAATGTCACTGTTACAGTGGATAATCTACAGAGTAACAAGGACAGAGGAACTGTTAACAATGATCACAGGAACTTCTTTATAGAAAGAAAAAGTCCCTGTGAAAAACTGTTCCCACCCAGATGTGTCTCGATCAGACACTTTCACACCTAAGCTGTTAGGTTTGTTTCAGTCAAACCTGAGCATTTCACTGGATAATCCGGTTGGTCTGCGGTGATGTGCAGTGATGGTGAATGATCGTTCGAACTCTCGCGTGGACCAAACAACCAAACTCTTCTCTGTCTGAAAAAGCTTGCGAGTTCGCGTTTAAATACACCAGAGTTTGATTAACTGTATGTGAGAGTGCCATCCGACCCAAATATAGCAAGTAAGCCAATTAACAGTGCATTTTTGATGAAACAGTAATAAGAAGTAAAAGGAACAATTTAAGTTTGGTCTTACTAAAAAGTCAAATGTAATTCAGCCTTGCATACAATACACATATGAAAGCATAATAACTTTCAAATCTATCACTGTATCTCAGTTGTTGTCTGTTAAATGGGACAACACATCATAATTTCTCCCTCTGTCTTTCTCATCAGGGACCACCCTCTAAAAGACTTATGTAAAAATTATGTTGTGCAGTTTATTTAATTTGTCTTGACAGGGACAGTAACTTTAAAACAAAAAAAAACTTTTTAAATTGTTCATGTAATGTTTCTAGTTTTAGCAGCCTTTTACAGACATCATTTCCCACAAGTCACGTCAACTTTACTTATGTAGTCCAAAGTGAGTTAAACCTCACCAGCTTGACAGAAGAAGACAGTTTAGTGGTCGTGGTCGGTCCAGATGTAGCTGTGTCAACAACAGAGCTTAATATTTGGGCACACTAGCGGCTTTGTGGATCACAATGTCATTAAATCTGTCCCCCACTGTGGCCCAAAATATTTCAACAACTACTGGATGGATTACAATGTTTTATGTGTTCATGTAGCCCTCAGGATGAATTGAAATGTTTGTGTAATACTTTGGCTAATGACCAAATATCTGCATAATTAATAACATCAGCCTCAACTTTCCTTCATCTTTAATGTTATTTATCAGCATGTGTGAGCGTTGTCATTGTGAGCGTGTTGCTCAAGTTTCCATCTAGCCGCTGATGTTGGCATGTTAGCATTGCGGTCGACTTTTAATCTCGTTTAGACAGCACGAGAGAGATTTACGAGCAATTTACACTTGCACAGCAGCGGCCTGGATGTTGGATCTTAAGCTAAAGCCTTTCAAATTTGATCACAACTTTATAGTTTCAGTCATTAAAGCTAAGTAATTTCCCCGAAGCATCCTGGTACTTTAGTTTTTAGCAAACATTTTAAAAAGTGGATTAAACAGGGCATTTGTTGGGGACTATTTTCAGCCATGTATGAATACACTTTTGGTGTATTAATGAGAGTTTACAGATTCCGGATGATGTGAGAGAACTCTGAAATGAAACTACAGTGCCCATGTTCTTCATAATGAAAAACATGCCAGTGCAATAGTGTGGCTCACTGAAGTGTTTTTAATAGTTTTGAAACAACAGTGTTTGTATGTTGTACTTGCTAACATGACAAATTCATTTTTGCCTTTGAATATCACAGGTCCTATCCTTTTAATTGTGCTGTTTTAAAGCTGTGGGCACCTCCATTGTTTTTAGGCAGGAGGCAGAATTTTCTGGAAGATCGGAGCAGCTGTTGGAAGCCCGATCCAAAAAGGTCACCTCCCTCCCCGGGAGTGTGCTGAGAAGTCACCGGTGGGCCAGTCACCGGGGCCATTTTCATCGCTCTCTTAAAACAGCTGCTTTGTCCTTGCGGGATCGATCCGGAGTGGCGTTGTCGGGTCGGTTCTGCTGTGCCCCTGTCAGCAGGGAATCCAGGCGTTCCTAACAGGAACAGTCCCCGGCTCCCGGCTCCCCCTTCAGGGCCCGGATCCACCCAGCTCCAGAACTTATGTGGTCTGGCCCGCTGCCATCTCTACAGCGGCAGCACACACATGACCACAGTAGCTGAGTCTGACTGTGTGTGACAGTGTGTGTGTATTCATGCAGATTAAGTTTGTGACCTTGTTTGTACCTGTGGGATGACAGAAGGGCCTCACGTTGGGGGGCTTTTTTTTTTTCTGTCACTACTTTCAACAAAAACTTTACCCCTCTTGTTCTTCAAGGGCAATGATTGAGTTTGGACAAGATTTTCATTCTGTCTGTGCACCGGAGGTTGTTGTTTTTACAACACAGAGGTCTTTTATTCAAAGAGCGATAAAGATGTTGAACAGAGACTGCACGGTGAACTGATTTTCACGCTGCCTCCTTAAGCAGGGAGGAGGAGGGTGGGGGGTTAACGGGATAGAGAGATGAAAGACCAGTGAGTGATGGTGAAGATCTCTGCATTGTTAACCTCACGGCACCCTGTTCTCCCCCACTTCAACACAGACATGCTGCTTCCCACTCAGTCCCATTACCCCGGTTGTCCTTCCGTTGCCCCAATAACACTTAAACTTGTATATTCTCCAATTATGGGCGAGCTGCTCTAACCTGTGTTCACGCACAGGTTAGAGCAGCCTCAGATGGTTCTCAAATGAACATCCCCTTGATAAAAAACCTTTCTCTGTTTTGTTACCTTCCTCCTCCTCACCACTTCCCTCCCCTCCCGAGGCAACCGCGGGGCCTGTTGCGCAATGGGCCGTAATTTTTCCAGCTCTTGTTCGGACATCTTTTTGTGTTTAATCGTGGGAGATTGAGAGGATTAAGCTGGAGATTACGTATGGCGGGATTACACTGACCCCGTTATCGGGAGGCCTCTGGGACGGGATGAGGGGGGGGAAGAGAGGTGCAGTGAGGGAGACGGAGGAGGGAGAGATCCATGGGACCTGTCGGGGTGGATGAGGGTGGATAAATGATGAGGGAGAGCGATGGAAGGGAAGAGGAGAGAAGAGGGGGAGTCGGGAAGGGATTTGGGAGATAATTGTGTGGGATCAGAGATGTGTGAGGAATAGAAAAGATGGTGGGGTGACGGAGTGAAAGATTTCACTGGGTGGGGGCATGAGAAGGGAAAGGGAGGAGATGAGAGGACAGAAAGTGATCTTTTTAGAGATGGAGTATGCACAGAAGGTTAAAATATATTTATTTTTTCGAGAGGATTCTTATTTAGATTGTCATCCTTCCAGTCGGTAATAACAAAATTATAGTCACTCAAGTTAACAATGCTAGAAAAGTCAAAAGGGACCACAAACATAAGCAGTCAGAAGATGATACAGGTTTTGAATAAACCCAGAGGACAGCTAAACGTAGCTAATTAAGCAAAATGTAAACTTATTACCCAAAACTATTGTGTGCTCAGTTTCTGTTTTCTGCGCAGTGCAACTTTTCAGGTGTGCTTTCTTTTTCAGTTTAAGAAACAGCAGACATATAAGAAATTAAGTAAACCGTGTTTGTCTGCTCAGATTAAATTAGTATATGTAGGGCTCCAAACAGTGAGAAGATTGGCTGTTTCTATTTGTTTCTAAGAGAGTTAAGTTACGGCTTGCTTAATGTCTGCCATCAGGTCGAATTTGTCCACATCAGACGGTGCTGCGGCTTCCTCTGCCTGAATTGCAGTTGCTTCAGCCGTTAACTGAAAGTCCATTTTAAAGGGATCTCCAAAAATCAGCAGAAAATGTTCCATTGATCTGCCTTTATTCATGTAATAGCTATCATTTCAGCCAGACAAACTGATGGCCACTTAGAAAAAAAAAACAAAACTCTTTTTGTCTGCTTCTGTGAGAAATCAAGGAGTCGTTGTTTTGTACATTTGTAATGTCAATTGGTTAATCTTCCAAAACTGGATACGCGGTGTACCAGGCTGTAAAGACATAAGGTGTGGTACTGTGCTGAGTACAGGGCTATTATAACTGATTGGTATGATTGCAACAACGACAAAAACAAGATCCACACGGTGATAAACCAGGTTTTTTTCATTATTAGGTCTGATATAAAAGCCCCCGATGGAGTGACATTCACTGAATAATTAGCCGATTATCGTGTTTATCCGCCTTGTTTGTCTCGTTTATCTTTTTCCACAAATCACAGGTTGTACCTTCGCAGTACTCTAGCGAGATTCGTACGCGCCATGAGGCCGCTGGTAGGCTCCCAACTGAAAAGTTAGCACTGCAGTTGGTGAACATGCTCTCGTCACCGACACATGGCGAAGAACGCATTCACACTGTCATGTTCTCACGTAAGCAGTAACACATGCACAGACACTTACATGCACACACAAACACATACGCCCATACAGAGTGGCTTATTACAAGCCCACATCCCATATTGAGGGATTTATTCATCAGATTCTGTGTCATCTCTGCTTATCCATGTTACATTCATTTAAAACTGCCAGTTTTGGTTTAACTGGAAGTCAGAACAGATTTGTCGGAGCTGTGGGGGGAGAGTCATTACAATGTGTCTGGACAGAGAGAGAGAAAGAGAAAGAGAGAGAGAAAGAGCACAATGGTGGAGAGACACCGCAGCAGTCGTGGATGGAGCCCTTCAGTCTGCAGCGTCATTCACTCGCAATTGCCGCATCTTGCCACAGTCATTGTGCTGATGATGAGTAAGAGCCTCTTGACTAAAGTGGCTCTAGTGTGTCTTTCGTGTGGAGTGGATTGATCACGCAGGTCAAGCCTCGCAAGTTGAGAGGAAAAAAAAAAAAACACGCACGTGGCTGCGAAATGAGCGCTCCGCCTGTACGGGAAATGTGAACACGGCACACCGAGCGAAGGCCATGCAGGCAGAATGACAGGCGCTTCCTCTGCATCCACATCCTGTCCTCCTTGTTTACTCCGAAGGCTCTCTTTTGCATTGGCTACAATACCTTGATGTCACCCATCGATTGTCAGCAGTTAGAGAGACGTGCACAATGCCCTGATTAGCATACAATTAGGATTGACCCGCTGCCCCTGGGACCGGACGGAGCGAGGGATGGATGGAGGGCTTTAGAGGGAGCGAGGGATGGAGAGAGCGGCAGCCTGACACAGTGGCTTCTGTTTTTGCTGACACGTGCAGGACAGTGGTGGGGTCTCAGAGGGCACCGTGGGCCAAGGTGTGCCAAACCCGTATTGATGTCTGGGAGAGGTGTCTCGGCCGCGCTGACGGACGCCACCGTGAGGGCTTAATGACTGTCCCGGCCAGGGAAAAGGTGTATAAATGTGCGAGAGTGTCTGTGTATAGGGGTGCCTGCTGAGAGAGTTTGAGAAGTTATTGAGGACTTTTTAACACTCAACACAGAAAATGTAGGTACCTGCATGATGCCTGATTTGGAAAGTACACATCAGGTTAGTTTAGTGCTCAGACCAACCTTTATTTTTTTCTATTCCTCCTGGTGATTATGTTTCTGTTTATGAAATGTCAGAAAATTGTGAACATTTCCCAGCCCCCAGTGTTTCACTGACTAACAGCTTGTTTTTTTTCACTAGCAATTCAAACCCCAACTTATTGATATTGGTGATACTAAAAATGAGTAAATCCTCCCATTTAAGTGCCTGTAAACAGTGAATGTTTGCCCTTTTCTCAATGAATGACAATTAACTAGTTCTGAAAACTGACTAATAGCTGAATTAGTTGTATTAGTTGTATAAATACTAATTACTCATATATTAACTCATCACACACACACACACACACACACACACATGTAGTGGTATAATCGTGGCTTTTCTTCTTGGAATTGAGATTTGTAGTACCATAATGAGGTCAAAGTTGTTATTTCTCCAATGCTTGGGTTGATCACTAAGCATGTGCAGATAAAAGGGATTGTCATCAGTCTCAGATGTACTTTATGTTTCATGCTGATCAGCATATGTTAACTTCAGAAGATGCTAAACGAATATGTAAGCATTGTACCTGCTAAACATGAGGATATTACCAATATAACTGATTATGTGTGGATGGAGCACAGTGGGGCTTCACAGAGCTGCAACACTTTATGTTATTGAGGAGCACGCATTATCTAAAATCGATACTTGAAATTGAATTCTTGGTCCGAAACTTGCTCCTCCTGTGCAGGCGGTTGTTTTAGTGTTTCCTGAAACAGCAAAAATAATCTCAGAAGGCACCGAGATGTTCACTCATGTCATCAGAGTAAATTATTTGACCTGTGCCTTTTTGAACTGTGTGTTAAATGGTTGCAAGTGAGTCACTGCGGTGAAAATGTGCAGCCCGGCCGTTTGTTACCTGTCCATGAATTCATATGAGTGGAACGTGCTGAAATATAAAAATGTTCCACGAGAATGAAGCATTGCTTTGGGAAACTGTTGTAATTCTCTCGCAGGCCTCTTAATGACCTCACGTGCCTTTACTTTAATGGAGATTCATGTGTGCGAAGATTTGACCTTTCTATTATCTCCTCCGGTGTGATCTGTTGTCATCTCACTTCTCCCATTCTTCTCCCCTCTCGCTCCCCCCCCCCTCTGCCGACACACCTTATGGGCCCGGGCTGGCTACCTCTGCAGCTGCAGCAGCGAAGCCTTAATCAGAGGTGCGTATCAATAATATCGAACCCAGAAATCCCCTTGTGTCCCATGGCGTTTGTTCTGATGCATTGATGCACTATTGACGGAAACAGGACGGCCAACAGTGACAAATTAAAATGTCAGCCGTGGCAAAGGTGAGCCTCGCCTCTCCTCGCCGCGTCCTTAAGGTGGGGTGACAGGCCATCAGCCGAACGATTCCTGATAAAATGCTGACACCTCACTCAGACACACACATACGCACACCAACAAGGGCATCGGTGACAAGGGGAGTTGCATATTGAAAGGAAGTGAGTCAGGTGAGAGGACAAGCAGCCGGATAAACTGTGACA
Organism: Terapon puta; assembly: GCA_028564955.1. Classification (NCBI taxonomy): domain Eukaryota; kingdom Metazoa; phylum Chordata; class Actinopteri; order Centrarchiformes; family Terapontidae; genus Terapon; species Terapon puta. The sequence continues at coordinate 11,434,430 of JAOXYL010000042.1, forward strand.
TAATGCTAGAATGGAGCCCTTTTTAAAAGCAGCTCCCCTTTCACGTTACAGCCTGAATTACGGATCACTCATTCAGCCACTTCTTTACGTCTCGCTAAAATATGATTATAGAGTACTGATGAACACTGTAATTGCACAAATGAGAATGCTTTCCCCGAATTAGACAAATTATAATGCTGGAGCCCAGTTGTGTCATTTAGCATGAGTAGGCTTGATGCACATTGATTTCATGCAGTGTGTTTGGAGGAGTGAGATGAAATGAAGACAGAGTGACGGAGGACACGAGTGCTAGGCACGCTGTCAACATTTAAATATCATCAGGCCCTTGTGCATGCGCTCCCACCCGTCTGCCCACACACACGACACACAGATAGAGTATATGATAGCTGTAAAAAAAAAAAAAAAAAACTAGAGAGAGAGAGAGAGATGGAGAGAAAAATACCGATCAAGCTTTGCAAGAACTTAAGCCTCCTCCTCTTTGACTATCTTGACAGTTGATCTGGATGTAATTGTGACTACATATAAATGTACTCTTCCGCGCATTAATCTGTCAATGTCATTCTCCTGATGTTCCAGCTGTTCTTTGGTTGTAATGGCACCGCACTGCTGACGAGCACGACTCTGACAGCCAACTGTCCGACCAGCCCGGGATGGCGACGGTTCCCCCGGCCTCAGGAGAGCCCTCATCAGCCAACCGGGGTCAAGGACTGCCACTGATTGACAGCCCCACTTAAGTTAGATCTACATTAAGTCATTGTGTTTACACGGCATGCATCCCAACTTCCAGGGACTAACGAGTGCCTGGACTGTAAGGGTGTCTGGTTGCCCAGGCCAGAAGACTGCTCTGATATCCTGCTGTTGTAAGTAATGGATGGAGGGAGTGGTACTGTCGGTATCAGGTTTGTTTTATTCATGTTCTCTGTTGCAATATTAAGCCCGCTATCGAGCCATCCTTGACTGACCTGTGCTGCCTCTGCAGTATTAACAGAGCAACTCCCCACCTCGCTCCTGCGTAGCCCAGATTCAGCGTGATCAACATGAGCTGTGGTCTAATTTATGCATCAGCATGCGATTTACAGAACAACCATTAGCATAGCATCTGTCAACGCAGTCCTATATGTCTTGTGAATAATGCGTTTATATGGATAAGGATGAATCTGCCTGTGCGGTACCTCTGATTGTTTTGCAAGTGGTGTTGGGATACGATGCTTATGCTTTAAAAAAAAAAAAAAAAACGAAAAGTAAAAGTCAAACAGGTCAGCCGCTCCTACCTCCCGCCACTGGTGCAGCTCCAATCCCCTCACTCGTTCTCCAATAGACAAACAGCTCTGAGTTTGTTCTGTCCTCTGCCTAAAGTCACCTGTCATTGAAAGTTTGGCATCATCCGCATGAATCAATAAAATAAATATCTTACCCTCTAAGATTCATAAACCCCCCCTCGCTATGAGTACATTTTACTGGACTGTTTGTGCAACAGGGAAACACTTTTTGTGTGCACAGGATGATGAAGAACAGTTCATTTGACTTCCCCCACAATTAGCAATCTTACCACAAAGGTAGAAAGTATGAAGTCCTCCATTCGACACAAAGGGTGACTTTTCTTGGGTGTTCATTGAAGTTTCATCACTATAAAACTGTATAAAAATGTAAAAACATTATTAGGTTTTAAGTGGTTCTTAAAGATCTCCATCCATCTCCAAATGCAAAATGGCAAAGGCTCAGTTTTTTTTTTACCTCCTACTTGGACCATAAACAGCAAAATTGTGTTTCCTTCGAACGAGAATGAAATGGGTTTTCGCTTTCCAAAAACGACATTTTTCTCATCCAGAGTAAAATGCGTGCCTGAGTTTTTGCATTTGCCCACATCAGAGAATATTTTAAACATTCTGTGGTGGGGAAATTGCCAGCTTAGTGTGGACAAAAGGCCAAAGTAGAGAGAAAAACATCATTAAATTTAGTGTAATGTGGTTCCATAGAAGGGAATGTGCACAGGTGTTTTTTCAAAGACATTTGTTCCTTTTGTACTTGAGCAGCATGAGTATATTTTTCTTTTTGTTCATTATCAACACAAAGTATCTCATAAAGCATCAGAATAAAGGATTTCAATTCATGAATTCAAGCAACTACAAAAAACTTTCATTTTGTGTTGATTATGGAGGTCCCTGTGGACAAAAGCGTTGGTGTTTCACCACCACCTCACGCTGTAAAAATCTTGATCTGGCTGGCGTGTACATTTGTTTTGGACGAGAGTGAAAGAAAGTTGCAACTTATTTTTAATACTATTTTTCTTTTATACACGTGTCTCTTTTCAGGACTCATAGCAATGCATCTGTCTGTGGCTATTTAAGATGAATAACTGTAAAATGAAGATGGTGAAATGCATTTTCATACTGGTCATATACCCAATGTGAAGGTGCATGTTCCCTCCTCCCTGCTCCTCGTTGCAATGGCTTCATCGGGCCGGCGGCAGCACTTGTGATATATCCATGTCTATGCAGCACCGAGTGTCTGATCCCAGACCACCATGAATCCCCACCGGATTAGCAAACTTTCTGTTGCTGCCATTACACAGGTTAAGCCCATGTTTGAACTTAGGATAAAGGTGATCACCCAGAACACCTTTTTGTATCGATTTGCAGAGATCTTTGCCTTTAAGGAGACAAGTGGACGTATAAACCATGCCAGGAAAATTTCCCCCATGTCCTGACAGACCCACCAGATCCCCTCATTACAGGGGTCAGGCTTTTCTTCTAATTTGTCAACTGTCCATAACTCAGGAGCAAGGCATACATAAAATGTTACTTTATAAGGTAGTTGTATTACAGTAATGCTCACTTTGACCTAACATTAAACCTCCATGGACTATAAAACCATGAAAATATACTTCATAGATTAAAAAAATAGGTATTACATAGCCGTTTGGGAGGAAATGGCCAATTTAGGATCAGGTTAATCAATTCTCGCTGTCTGTTGAGCGACTGCTCTATTGCTGTCCCTTTTAGCTTTTCTTTGTTCTTTGCTCAATTCTTTTTTTTTCCATCTTTGCCGATCCTGCCCCAGTAGTAGCAATAACGTCACACATCACTGCCCTAAAGAAAAATCCTCCCCTCCCGCTTCCTGTTAACTGGCTAATGTACTACTCACTGCCAAACTTTGCCAGGGAAAATGCAAACGGAAACACAGGGTTCTGTGGTCTGCGTGCAACGAGGCGCTTTGTGTGAATTTTGCAAAAAAAAACGGAGGCAGTCACAGGCATTAAAAAACTGACCATATAGAGGCAGCAAGTCTTCTTGCTGTTAGTTTAATTTGTTTATATAGGTCATATAGAGGGATCAGAATTAAACTGATGAGAGTATGTGAGTATGTGTGGAGACAGTCAATAAGGTCCTTGGCTCATTTTAGACAGATGTCACAGCTGTGATAGGGTGATCGGTCACTTCTATTTCTGTCTCTGTTTTTTTGCTCAGCTTCAGTCTCTTTCTCCCCCGTGTGACAAATGGACACCACACAAGTCCATGAGTAATTTTCCAGCGATTAATTTGCGCTGTATATTTTTTGCAGAAATATTTGTGTAACAGTAAGTCACTTCAGCGTTTCATAGTGTTGACCAGTGTGTTCGTCTTAGTTTTGGCAGCTTGCACATACACATACAGACTGTGCTGAAAACAGTCTCTGGGAAGCTTCTCAATTCTGGTCATTTGATGCTAATTTTTTGATACAGTGGGAAAGAAAACAATTTAACTGAGCATGGATAACTAACAACCTGTCAAAACTATTATATTAGAAAATGAGCGAGTAATGCTTGATTATATTAGTGTTTAGCTACTTGAGACTGAAAGGAACTGCAGATAAAACAAGAATTTGACACAGTGCTGCAGTAAAATGCCGCAATGATATGCACAAAGGTTCTTTGCTGAGCAGACACGTTATAGGTTGTTAGAACACATTAGTCATAAATAAATAATTTGCATGTCTCTCCATTGAGCCAGTACATTGGTGGGTCGTTATAACTACATTATAAGGGATGCACTTGTTGTATATTCTCTGTGACTGTGGGTGTTACTGTTCTCGTGTCTGGAGAATAAGAAAAAGTGACGTCACTGAAAAGTCAAACTTACTGGGACCAGATCAATTAACCAATTAAGTGATTTTTTGGCCACTTGGGGTCAAGAAAAATAAAAACTCAGCATTGAAGTGTTGTCATGTTATATGGCTTGCTTGTTAGCACATGGAGCAAAATTAGCATTCATTTGAAATCATGTGTCTGAATTTATATAAGTTAAATATTCACTCTCCTTTTTAACACTGATGGGAGTGAAAATGATGCATAAAAGTACAATTCTGGGCAGTACAGCCCAAAAAAAAGACATTCAAATGCTTTGTGTAGCTGAGGTGAACTGTAAAATCGGTTGGTGATTATTTGTGTGTTTGTCACAATGAGCTCCTCCTTTCACACCCCCACATACAGTAATTTGACTCATTGTTTATATAAAAGATATTGATTATAGCAGCTTTAACAGCTTTATATTGACTGAGAATCCCAGAGGGCAATATTGAAATGAATCAGCAAGGTTGAAATTCTGTCACCTGCCTTGTTCATCTCATTATATTCATGAATCGTTTCAGCTATTTAAATCCATTTAGGGTCAGTTTAGTGTGTATTGATGGTCAGTGTTCTGCCCTTCACTGACCTTGAATTGACAATGGCTGACGAAGTTTATTTGGAAAAAAAAAACATTTAATTCGCAGGCCTAAAATAACAGTACTATATTGTTAAATTATCTAAGAGATTCCTCTGTTTCTGTGATGAATATAGCAGTTATTGTTAAATGTTTAATATATACACTCCAACACTTGAGGTTGTACACTATATGGCCGCCTCAATTGTTCTTGGAGAGATTATCACTAAATTATAGAGACCTAAATGGTGAGTTACATAGAATTACACTCACAAACATTCACACCAAGTCATTTGCAGTGAGGCTCAGTGCTTAGCGCTTAAAGACCGTCTCCTTCATGTCACAACAAAGTGTACTCTCAGCCTTGTTACAGAAAGTCGTTCGTGCCGTATTTTCCCTTCATCTCCATCATTTCTCATCTATTACCAACCTTCTCTCTCACTTTCCTCTTTGCCTCGTCTTCATTATCCCCCTCCCTCCTCGCCGCTTCGCCCTCTCATCTGCATCTCTTCCTCCCTACCTACGTTTCCTCGCCGCCTTCCCCCGTGGTGGAGCCGCGGCCCGGACCTACTGGTCGTGGGGTTCCAGATGGTCTGGCTGGCAGAAGGTTCAGAACTGACCCCTCGGCAGCTGATCCTGTCCTACCTCAAACCCCAGGGGGTCCGGGAGGGAACACGTATCTCAGGCAAGATGAGAGGCAGAGGACAGGAGAGGGACCGGGGGCTGGTGGAGAATTGCGTAACAGCCGAACCTGTCATTTACTGCATCTCATCCTCAAACAGTCTGAGGCTGTTTCTTTCAAAGTGCCTGCTCTTCAGAGTTGTTTGAAGCAGAAGCACACACACTTTGCTATCACTCAAGTGCTGTGTAACAAAAAAAAAAAAAATGACTCGAACGGTAGAGGGAGTTGGGAAAAGGGGAAAAAAAAATCGAGATCATATTACAGACAGAAATGTGAGAGAGAATTCAAGACAATGAGGGAGAGAGAGGATGGGAAGGAAGAAGACTCAGCGAGGCATGGATGACAGCTTGTGACGCCACATTAGTCATTGTGCAGGAAGACAGAGGTGTCTACACGGCCTCTTTAGCGCTGTCTCCTCTAATGGCTGTGTGTGTGCTTGAGGAGGTGCGGTGCCCACAGCCTATGGTGCGTCCCGCCAAAGCTGCCCGTGTTTAGACAGCGATTGCAGCAGTGTTGATGGAAACACACAGGGGGGGAGAGAGAGAAGGAGGGAGGGGGTGGGTGGACGGAGGGAGGGGGAGCAGGGCAGTGCTAATTGGGACAGAAGATCGGGGTCAGGAAGAAAGAAGGAGAAGGGAAGAGGAGTAGAGGAGAGACAGGGAGTCCTCAAGCCCTCCGGTGGCTCACTCTGCTTAATGATGCGTCTCTCTCGTAATTAGCAGACGGTAATTAACGCTCGGATCACCTGGGTCTCTGCGGGTCACGTTCCCCCTCTCCGCCACTCCACATCCACGCCTCGCTACAAACGAGCGCCAGTCACATCCCCGTGGCCCGGCCCCGCAGACCTCCCAGCAGCCCCTGTGGCTCAGGCTTCGCTAATAAAAGCATTCCTTCCATATGGGACGCACATTTTATGGATTTATCTATGGCTCTGTCTAAACCAGCTTGTGTTTATTTTCTTGTGTACGTGTTTGTCTGTTTGTCCCTGCTTCGCTGCACGTGTGTGTGTGTGTGTGTGTGTGTGTG
>JAOXYL010000042.1:11450108-11466955 GCA_028564955.1 Terapon puta
ATATATATATATATACTGTATACTACATTTTGCCTCATTGGAATTACATTGCTTTACTATCTGCTCAACAACAAAAGAAATTGGAACATTTCATGTTACTGTACTCTCTGTCAAAGTATAATAATGCTTTATTAACGTCCATGCTCTTTATTATACCTAATCTGTGTCTAATAAGCCTAGATTGTGAAAACCAAGACGTGATTGAAATGAGCAGGTAGCCTACAGTTTGAAAAAATTCCCCAACCATGACCACTCAGAGGTCCTGTCCTCAGCGCTGCACGTTTCACAAAAACACCTGATTCCTGAATGAGCTAATCTCCATACTTAGTGCACAGATGTGAGATTAGCATCAGTTTCCTCCTCTAACCCTCGGCAAGACAGCAAATAAGCATAACCCCCCTAAATGTCAGACTGTTCCTTTAACTGGCTTTGGAGGCCATAAAAAGCTTTTAGCAGTTGCAGCACAGGCTTAACCCTGAGCAGACAAAGTTAAAAGCTGTGTTATGTGGTCAGAAAAGCTGAACCCATGCAGATAACTGCTTTGAATTAAAAGACACAGCAGAAATGCACTGTAGTATTGTGGAAAGTGATCAAAAGAGACCCAGTGTCTCTCAGAGGACAGGCAGTTCATTTCACTGGCTATATGTCGAACAAAAATTTTCCCTTCACTTGTACGTTATGTTTTGCGCCGCATCGTGTGTGGGAAATCAAAATCTTGCTTCCCCTCTGTCAGACCAAAACCAAATAACAGCCATTTAACAAGTGGGAGTTTGTTGTCAGTTTTCCTAAGCAGATACATACTTGCATTAGCTGTCAGACTGTCTGATATAGAGAAATAACTTCTGAGTGCCTTTACATTTTATTCCCCTAAGATGTGCAGAGGAGAGACCAGAGTAAACAGAAATGCTCTGTGACAACTTCTATCTGCGCAGAGGATGCTGAAGGAAGATGCGAATAGACTATGGCGGAGGGAAAATTACATCATGCCCATGGACTTTCGATCTGTCATTCTTTGGGGAAGGAGGGAGCTAAGTGTGCCACAGGCCCCGAGTTTGAGTTACAACATCGTCATGCTGGCAGGTGGATCAAAACGCTTTCTTCGTCGTCTCTATTTAAACAAAAAACACAAATCGAGGGGGAGTTTTATCTTAAAATGAAATAAATAACTCCAGACTAGAAAGTTTCAGGGATCAGGATTCCTGTTTTCCCTTCAGTTTCCCTTTAAAATCCACCTCCAGGACGCCATTGCTCTGAATATAAGCGTTATAGCGTGTGATCTCATCATCGTGCAGATTAATGTTTTGCAAGCGGCATTGTGTGTGTGGAAAAGAAGGGAAAAGCAAGTGAGAGATGGAGGGAGAGAGAGATGCAGGGGGAGCACAAAAAACAACACTATCAAAGGAGGGCTTCAAAGACTATCAGCTGCGTCTCCTGGGTAATTTGCGATCCTGCATTCTTTCGACTTCAAAGGGCCGCTGTGTGTTGGAATACTGCAAGTGGGAGAGTGAGGGAAGGGAGAGGCGAGGGGATGGAGGAGGGGGAGAATCTGATTTCTCTAATAAATGCTGACACCGGGCCTGTTTGATATTAGATTCAGGGAACAGTTTGATTTGTTATCGCCTTTGAAACTCTTCGGACGTCCTTCAGAGAGGCTGCGCTGACTACCACCACGCCCCGAGTGCGCGAGAGGAGAGCAGGGAGCGCCAGGCCGCTGGGACAACTGTCCAGCTATAAAGATGACCATTAAGGAGCTATTGATTAGGAGTCTCTCTGTCTGACTCTTCGTCTGTCTCTCTGTCGAGACCCATTCTGAGCAAACCTTGCTGCACTACCAACGACTCGCTGCACCTTAAAAAAAAAGATAAAGTGGCCAATAAGTCAGTTTGATTGGAGTCAGCAACGTGGTTCAATACAGCATGACTCAACAGCTCTAATCCTATCATAGATGAGGCCGCGGTTCGAGATGTATGCATAAGGTAAAACTTAAAAGACTGAAAGATCTTCTGATTTGATAAAGAATCTGCTTAAAATGTTGAATCCCCACTGACCTCGGGAGAGTTTTCTGACCGAGCAGAGCTGTTAGCGAGCAGCAGGGAGGATCATTTTTGATACCCACCACAGACTGCAGGTGAAGAGGGGAAGAGGGAGCTCTAAGGGGCTGTCAGAGTAGCACTTCTATCAGGGTAGTTCACAGCTGCAGTTTTGCATATTTTTAGGAGGTTTTTTCCTGGGAGTGGATCCACGCCTGAGGTTTGAAGGAAACTCACTGAAGTAGTGGAGGATGGTGAGGCTGACTTTTTAACTTGCTTGAGGTAAAAATAAATAAATAAATTAATAATATATGTGTTTCTGGATTAATATTACAGTTAAATCCATGTGTATGTTGCAGGTTAATGCTGCGAATGTTTAAGGTTGAGCTAATTTTAAGGTCTTTATATACCAGTGGGTATTTTAATCTACAGTTCAGCGTCTTGGTCTATAGGATCATCATATATTCCTGACAATGTTGAACCATACATCTCTAAAAAGACAGAAACACTGCCTGTTTTCCATTTTATGAAAAGCTCATTCAAACTTATTTAAGGGAGGTTCGTGTGTTTTTTTTAGTGTTAAGAGGAAGAAGAATTTCCTCAGCCCATAAATAAACACTTCATTCTTCAGTTTATCCGAAGCATTCACATTCAAAACTTTGACTCAACAGGAAGGGTGTGAAACTAAAGCTGTTAGATAGATGCAGTTGAATAAAAAGTAGAATATTTCCCACTGAGATAAGGACTCTAAGTATCATAGAAGAAACGCTAAATTAAGTACAACTGCCTTGAATTTGTATTGTAAAAGATTTAGATTAGAGCTCCATTTTGTATAAAGGTGGAAATATTTATCAGCACTTCCAAATACCAAATCACTCGAATTAGATACATGAGATTGCTCGTTTCTACCGACAGTCAGCAACATTTTGCCTTTGCCTTTCTTTGATTGCACCAAAAGAACCTTAGCCAAGCTTTATCTCATCAGCTAACCTGTAATGACTTTTTGGTAAAAGGCTTTTCAATCCAAGAAGCTACCAAAATGTTAGCCCTGTCACGGCTCATTGTCTTCAGGGTTTGTGATTTTGTGAGCGGTAAATATAGTTTTAAAATCCATCATGTACACCTGACATAAATATTAGTAGACATTTAGTTTGAGCAGCTTTAACATTTTGCTCCTGTCTCCAGTCATGCAACATCACACACTGACAGAAATTTTTATCCTGCGGCAAATGGCCTTATTTTGGACAACATCTCATGTAATTCTATTTTGCCATCAGAGCATTAAGCATTAAGCATTCGACAAGGAACAAGTCACACACATTGGAGCATGTTTAACATGCCCCAGGCATGTCCAGAGAAGTCCCGGGGGAGCTTTGTCAGTGTAGGAGCAGCAGCCTCTTTTCACAGTAGGATGCAGACATGTGATATTCTGAAGCTTGCCTGGACTTTCTCCCGTTACTTAGTGGTCGCTGGGATTTACCTCTTCTCTTTGTGTGCAAAAAAAAGAAGAACAAAACAAAAAGCAGCTTATACAGCATTACACCAGCCCGTGTGTTAATATAATTGTCTACATCAAGTTAACACAAAACACAAGAGAGAGGTAAAACTCTCTAGTTGAAATGTAATTAGCAAGCAAACACACAGCAGATTAGAGGTCCCAAACCTTTCATGACTCAAGCCTTTCATGCCAGCTTGGTCTTCATTTTCCTCGAACATTTGTTTTGTTGGGGTTGTTTGACTGATTACATTATATTCCTATGTACATAAATAGTCCCTAAATGATGAGGTCACTCCTTAACAGCTTCTATTACATCTGTCCTCATATTTACTTACACAACCAATGTCAAACTAGAGCCTGTGCTCACAGGGCTCCCTGTTCATGTCTTCACCAAGGATACATACAACGCTTGGTAAAAGGGCTTTTATGTGGGCAGCTCCATCTGCTTGGACTGAACTACAAAAAATGTTTTGATATTTTCTGTTTAATGCCCCTTCTCAGTTTTTCTTCACTCTGTCTCCAACTGTAAATGTTGGTTCTGTGTTTGTTTTCATATCACAATTATGCTGCCATTTTGTTCAGATTATTCTTAAAAATTCAATGCATATGCTTAAATTGACGTCAAACCAAACGTGAATGTTTTTTTATGTTTGTCATTGAATTCGAGATGCTTTTCACCTTCATAATTGGCTGTGGAAATTGTTCACTTTTATGTGTGGGTCTGAGCATACGTGCAGGTGCAGCATGAGTCATTGTTTTATATTTCGAGGGGTGTCATCATTAGTCAGCCGTCAGGTCGCACCAAGGTGACACGATTCTGTGCACAACTCTATGGGACTGACTACAAGAGGAAGTCTCATTGAGATCAAGACCTCTTTTTTTAGGTCCCAGCAAGACAGCTCAGTCACACACAGCAGCCATCTCTCTCTCTCACACACAGACACACACACTTACTCTAATGGAAACAGCTGCAACTATTATTTAGAATGTCAGCAAGTACAGCTTCAAAATCTTTATTTATTTTTACAGAGTGGTATTATTACTTTTTTTTACTTATGCAAATGGTCTGAATATTTCCTCTACTACTGGTTGCCATGGCCATTCACTTTGAAACCAACTAAGGATATCAATTATCTTAAACCAAATAAAAGCAGAACCTTACAAAAAAAAAATAAAAAGGCAGTTACGACCTTCACACCTAAAATCAGTCCGAAATCTCTCTTGTCTTGGTTTTAATAGCACAGGTTCAGAATTTTTCATTTGTTTGTTAATGTTGACCATGTGTTTTTAAGATATTTACTATTTCTTGGTTGAAACATTTTGGATAATTACAGCTACTATTGTTACAGAATCTTTAGTCTGAAATCAAGCGATGATTTAAATCACCGAATAGCTCCACATACCTTCATTTCTTCCTTCACATTTTCACGTATCTTCAACTCCCCCCATCGCTCCCGCTCACACACACCAAGACACGGATACACATCAAAGTGGATGTAAGCACCTGCGGTGTCATCGTCTTGCCCGGCATCCACAGTATTCAGTGACCCAGGGGAGGATTGTGGTATTTGATTATTCTGCGGGGTGATTGATGTATGGTGCACCTCTGTGGTTTGTATGCATATGAACGCATCACCATTGATCTATTGATGCATGGGATTGTGCAATGAATATGCAAAACTGCAGCGCACCGCTACACATCCAAGCGATTGGCTATCAGTGAGATCATCTGCAAGTCACAGGTGTTCGGCTCCTGCTGTCCAGTCGGGACACGAGAGGCTTGTAAATGAGACGTAATCAGTACATCAGTACTAACACTCCTGTATCTGTGCCAGCTGAAAAACACCCCATCATGCCACCCCCAAATCTCTCGCCCCTCCTCGTTGCCCCTGCCAGAGTCCCTCCCCTCCTTTTCCGTCTCTCTATCTGCTCATTAGTGCTGGGTTTGGAACAAAGAGCCATCTGGGCACGGCTACCTGCCAGCTCAGGTGGGCCCTTACACAGAAAAGACAGCTTCTCTTCAACATCTGTCTGCCAGGATCAAAGACATTTCTGTTTACCCCCTTAACTCCCCCTCTCACTTTCTTTCCTTCCCTCCTTCTCTGCCTCTCTCTTACTTCTGCCGCCTTAACTTCCCATACATTAGATAAGAATCCGACTAAATGCGGCTCCCTCCTCCCCCTTCATGTCTCTCTCCGCCTCTTTGTCACTTCCCAGTTCTTCTCTTCACCCTCGGGGTGTCATGCATTCTCCCAGACTGCTTTGTTTTCTGTTTTGAGCTTTTTTAGATAATTGTTTCCCTGTATGTGTAATGAGGGTGACATGATTTCTTTTTGGAATTCCTCTGTGTTTTGCATCTCAGTAGTACAAATATATAGGCCTTTTTTTGTTGTTGTTTTCAATAATTATCTTCCTCTCCCATCCTTGGGTTTCAGGTGCAAACATGTAGAGGAGTGACTTCTTCTTCTGAGCGCTCACAGAAACTTGTAGCAGCCGTGGCTGCGTTTTTTATGGCCGTTTGTACGAGGTATCGCAATGTCCGCAAAGATCAATAAACATGCTGAGCTATATGTGCAGACAGTAAAAAAAAAAGGGTCAGTCAGATTTACAGCTTGTAATCAGATGCAGATGGGTCCCCTGTCCCTCAGCTTATATCATGGAAAGTATTGATGTCTTTTTTTTTTTTTTTTGTGCCATCCACTTTCAGAGAAATGATGCCGCCTGCTCTCGCCGTAGGTAACTCGCTCTGTGGTTGTGAGATGGTGTATTCAGCTGGCCTGGCCCTGCAGATACAGGGGATCAGGAGAAGTGTTATCCTTTAAGCCAGGTGCCGCTGTTCAACACAGCCGGTTCCTGCTGACTGAAACACTTCCCTGCACGCTTCTGTCTGCTCGTCTGACTGGGCTCAAAGTGTGTGTGAAGAGGTTACTCGGGCCCCACCGTCTGAGCCACGAGTGTGTACAGTATGAATGCGATGAGGGTGTTTGATCGTTGGAGAGCGGCCTTTCTGGAAGCCTCCCCAGTATAATGCCGGTTCGCTGTATTTCTGTCTCGTTTCGAGCCCTTTGCTCAGAACTAATAAAGATTGATTAGTCTTCCGTTCAAGATCAATGGCGACGCTATTTTGGTTATGCCTGTTTGCCAGGATGCATTCTGATCAATGACAAAGCTATTTTTTGTGTCGAGGGCAGGGCCCAGTCTACTTCAGGCAAAAAGAAAGGGGGCGGGGGGCTTGGCTGATGGACCGTTCAAGGCCACAGAAAGCTTCAGCAGCTATTCCATTCTCTCCCCTGAATAGTCTCCCGTGCTGAAAGTGTTGATAGTGAATTAATTCTGAGAGATTTCACATGCTCTATGTCACACACATTACCAGCAGGGACAATTACATCACTGTCAGATTACAACGCGCCACCCACTGTTCTGCCAGTTTATATAAAAACACTTCCAGGAAACCCGAGCTAAAGTGTTACACACTCGTCTCCCTTTTACTATTTCTCTGCTCTTTCGTCAACCTCTCCCTACCGCTGACCCCCCTCCAGGAGAGGCTTTTTCCCCGCATTGACGTGGAACTTTGTGGGAGAGGAGGGTGGAGGGTGGGAAGGGAGGGTCATTGTCCATTTTTCTCCGGCATCATGTTCAGCAGGAGACGACTAACTGGAGCGTAAAACAAGGCTGTAGTCTGCAGGTAGCCACCGGCTGAGCTCACCTGCCGCTAAATTCGCTCTGACAGGTGAGATCACAGCCTCGTGGCGGGGCACCGCACCCGACAGAGAGGCGAGAAGCATGTGGGTGTAGCAGCTTGGCCTCGTAGGAGCAACCTCTGCACTGCAGCCTGGCGCAACAAGATGGTTAATAGTGAAACATCTTGGGAGAAACAAGGGTGGACCAGCCATTTGCATTGGGTTTAAACGATTAGGTCTGACCGCTGCTTTCGAGAGGGCTAGGTTATGGGCCATATAGTCACTGGAGTCATTTTTAAAAAGGAAGTTCATTTTGTTTTAATAAAAGATAATCACTTTCATTAAAGGTATGTCCCTCATCACACAAGCATGAACCATACCGTAAAAGGAAGTGGGAGTCATTTAATGAGTTTGAACCATCCTGGGTGGGACAGTGTGTCATTTGGATGATACACATTGAAATGATGAAATCAGATGATGTCCTCCTACGTGCTGTACGTTAAAAACAAGACATCACACGCAATGTACAAGCTGGTTTTTTTTGAGTGGAAATGTGATTTTGTCGGTTTAATTTGTACAGAAGGGGTCTTTAATCTTTCATAACCCAGGGGAGGCTGAGGCCTTCTGGTCCTAACATGATAGGAATTAAGGGTACACTAAAAATAGACTGTATTTTAGGGTCATAGCTTACATTTGTTTGCCAGCAGGAGCCCTACTGTACAGTGACCAAGATTCAGCTCATCAGTGGAGCAGCAGAGTCACAGCCTTCGAGTTTTATCATGCTTGTGCTCTCTCCCAAGTGACGGCTGAGTATTTTTATGTTTTCTGCAGACATGGATGAGATGAGACGGGAGTTAAGACGAAAAATGGCTCCCCTTTAAACTTTGCAGGGGGAAAAAACAACAGCGCTCTGCAGAACACCAATGTGTTTGCCTATGTGCTTTGTTTGTCACATTTTCCGTCACCAAAGTGTTTTTATTTGTTTCGTTCAGGTGCAAAACACACCACAGGGAAACCACACCCTTCTCGCGCACGCACACGCACACACACACACACACACACACACACACCTCCCTACTCAAACTTATCCCAGCTCCACCGTTGCAACTCAGCAAATGTAGCGGGCAGGGTTTAATTTTCTGGCCCCCCGCCTCAGTCCCAGCCTCATGCATTTTTCATCACCACCATCCTGTTCCCACCCAGCCACTGCCGCTGCACAATGGTATTGATTGGCGATTAAGCCATCAAACTGTTATAAAGAGGTTAATATTTTAAAGCTGTTACGCTTTTCAACCCTCCTTACATTAATGTGTACCCTCTAGTACAGTTTCAAGGGTTTTTAAGAGTTTCCACTCTTATGCCACGTCAGGTTATGAATGTTTGATGTAATGCAGACGGTGTTTTTTTTTCTTTTTCTTTTTTTTTCTCTCCTCCCGCTCCTATACAATGCTTACTCCAGCTCTGAGGTGCCGCGTTCGATCAGCTGACTGTGCCAAAGGTCGAGCGGGAACAGTGTCAGTCAGCAGGGAGGCTGGGCAGGATCGTACTCTGCTAACCCCACATGTAGGATATGTCTAGTTGTTGACCAATTTGCTTATGGTAATTCTAATAGATCTCTGGAGGCCGCCCGGCGATATTGAGGGTTCAGCGTTAATTGTGACCACTGGGCAAAGAATCTGCAGTCTCATCCCATTCTAGCAACTGATGAGCATCTTGAGTTATTTTTAGGTGTTAATCCAGAGGAGAGGCTCTCCTTAAAGTAATGCATGTAAATATATTTAACACCTCCGGTATACCAGCCGTGATATTTTCACCTTTTCTTGTTCTCCTCATGTTTCACCTAGCAAGACATTAATGAAAGTCAGTAGATTTAATGGAGGTGCAAATAGATGGTGCTCTCTGATCTTCTGAAAATGTGCAAAGGTGAAAATGAAAGGACCAGGCCATTTTTTTTTTATCTTTTATACCTGTGGTTCCCGATCTCTTTTGTCAGATATACTCCTGCAGCCTCAAGTCGTCTACACCGCCTGTCCAAATTTGTGTTTTAAACTGGATGTTATTAATGTTGTTACAACAATATTTTCATACAAATGTGCTGTTGGTGTGTTTACTTCTAACAAAAGAAGTAGCAAAAATAACTCATAACTGTTGTCCGTGACTTTTAGTCAATTATGGAACCAGTTACAGTCATTTTTGTCCATTTTGGGCTACTGTAAAAACATGGCAGTACAACATGGTGATCTCCATGCAAGAGAACCTGCCCCTTATCAAGGGCTAAGTCTAACAAGTTTACCAATAATGGAAACTATGAATATTAGATTCCTGTTCAGCCCATAGATTCCCCTAAACCTCCTTTAATTGCTGCCCATTTTCCAATGCATAGACTGCCGTATGTTTTCTTTTTCTGGTATTCTGTGTTGGCAGCGGTAATATATCTTTTCAGGATCAACCTGAAGAGATATATTACATGCAGGGTGGTAGCTAGGACTTTAATATACTGAGGTCAGTGTCCAAGTCCCCCAATGTCAAATTTAAATATATTGTTTCTAAAGATACTGGAATCAGGCTATAAAACACCCACCATCGGATATTGCAAAATTGTAAAGTGTAACTCCCCCTGGGATGCTAAAAACTCCAAATTCCCAGAAGAAATAGAGAGGACATGACCTGATAGCTATATGGCCCTGGATACTTGCTTGAGTGGAAAAAAACAACTGATGACCTGAAAAAATCCCATGAAAAGAATGAGGCAAATTTTAGTCTCTCCAAAGATGACAACAGCCACTTTTTGACAGCCTGCTGTGAAGCCATGGATATTGGACCATCCCTGAATACACCAACAGGAAGTTTTCAAAACACAGAGGAACGACATAACGACTGGATGATACCGCTGTTTGGTTCATTGCAGTTTCAAGGGTGCAATGAACTGAAAACTGCATTGGAAATCCATGTAAAATGCTTTGAAACCATGTAGGAGAGAGTATAAAGGATTTTGAGTTAAATGGGTGAAAACATGCAGAATCACCGGTACAGTATGGTCCTCTTGGGTCTTGGGGGGGGGGGTGTCACGGGAACAAGGAAAAAGGAACATGGGTTGAGAGAGGTGAGAATGGACACACAATGGATTTATTTTGTGTGTGATTTAGAGAAAGAGAGGCAGGGAAGCAGGGGGCATCGTGGGTGTCGGTCCAGCAGGATTCACACCTGCAGGTCTCGCGTCTACAGGGTACGAATGTCAGGAAGGCAGGGACGGCGTCAAAAGATGTAGGTGAGCGCCGAGGGAAAGCAACCCTCCACTGCTGCGCTGATTCTGACTTTCACTTCGACCTCAAGCCACAGTCTTGCACTTAGAGACGCAGATTTCGCCCGGTATCTGCCGCTGACCCGCACAACCGCTCACTGTCCGCAAGCCCAAATCCATTCGGTTGATATGCAGCCTCGCCGCACGTCAGTCACTTTCGCGCTCCGCTTGACAGTGCAGGCAAGTGACTCGTACAATAAGAGTGGTGCTCTCCATTAGTGCCAGTCAGTTTGTGCTGTTTAAGTCCTTACGCTTCTCTCCTCCAGGGCAGAGCTGGATAACACGCTTGAGCAGTGTCCCAATCACAGTGATCACCTGTGACAAACCACACCGGGGCCCAATCAATACGCTGCTCTCCCGAGGGCCGAGGAATTAATGCAACGCTGCTGCCTGGCGTGTGTGTTTGTTGCAGCGCACGCATACGCCTCCCGCACAACATTTTGAAACAATATTAAAGAAAGTTAAAGATCTGCCTCGCTGTGTGCTATTAGGAGAAAAAGAAGACGGCAATATTATTATATCTCACCTGAAAGACAAATCGCGGAGGAAGAGAGAGAAACTTGAAAGAATGAATGGGAAACAGGGACTGAAGTAAAAAAAAAAAGAAAAGAAAAAAAAGAAAGCCAGCTCAACAAATTAGACTAGTAGAGAAAGTAACAGAGGCACAAATGAAGGCAGTGTGTGGGAGATTCGGTACAGGCAGGGGGGAAGCGCAGAGCTCAGTCGGTGACTCCTAAGGGAGAGTGTTCACAGCTATATTAATATAACACAGAGGGGGTAGTTAGAGAAGCTTTGTTTGTCTTGGGCTAAATTAACACCCCCTTACCATCATAATAGTCATGTCATTATAGGAAGAGGGTGAAGAGCCCGAAGAGTGTTTATGTCAATGTTTCTCCTTCCACTTAATGAGCTGGGTTTACTCCCTTCAAATAAATTAGTGGATGTGACTATAGGGTTGTTAGCGGTATAGAGTTTGAGGTTTATTTCGCTCTGTCAATCCTTTGGTAAGTTTGAGAAACGCCGCCACAAACACACACATGTGTACACAGTGTACCAGATGTCCAGCTGTTCAGTGTCTTCATTAATCTGTTGTGAGCTGGTTTCTTTTTTTTTTTTCCGTCCGCGGTATTTAGTTGGCCGCTCTTTGTTCCCCTCTTTCTCTGCGTCTCCCTTTCCACCACCTCCCTCCCGGCTCATGTTGAACCTCCCGCTGCGGTTGCCTCCAAACACCGTCCACCCACCGCCACTACCCCCCATGCCTGCAAGAGTTTGTCCCTCATTATCGGTCCTTACTGCACCCCGACCAACCTTCCCACCCAGCATGGTGTCATAGCTTCAGTGCAGTATTGTCTCATTATCTCCGCAGACACCGGAGAGGCAGGGCATTATGGGACATCAGACACTCCCCCTCGGTTAGAGGGCTCGGGGCTACTGACAGAGCTGACAGGTGATTAAGTCAGGCCAAAGGTTTTATCTGGCCGCATCAATGCAGCCAAACTAGACGTCGCACATTCTCCTCCGTTTTTTTATGCTTGCACAGACCAGCCCATACGTTGTTGTCTTAATCATCTGCTTATTATTGCCATAAAATTGAGAGAGTAGTCAGAATTAAGGGAACCTTTGCTCATGCTTCAAACCCCCCAAAAAATCTACATAAAAAAAAAGCAAACCGGAGAAGCCAAAGATATATTTTCTTAATTTCTTCCTCCGGGTTTGCTCAAGTCGAGTCAAATTAGGTCACATTGTCTGAAAGTTCTTTTTACCAAAGACACAAAGGACACAAACGAGGACAATGAAAAGCAGAGACAGATGTGGTGCTCGATCGGATTTACTTCACAACCCCTGCGAAGAGTCGTCCCAGGCTTTTTTCGAGAACTGTACTGGGCGTATTTGCAAGCGCTTTGCACTTGCTTTTCCATCATTTCTCTTGCTTTCAACGCTGCCTCTTTTATGGAAATTGCTGTGCTTCTGCATTACACTCACATTTGTAAAATATTTCCACGCAGCAGCCAACCAACAAACTAAAAGGTTCCAAGTTAACATGAGAAAACGCTGGCTTGACTCTGCTTTGCTGATGCACATGTATCAATTCATCACTTTTGCTTCTATCAGATGACACTGAATAAATTCGCCAGGTCCATTTCATACTGACAGATGGTGCTGAGGTGACACCAAGAAGCAATGTGAGGTGTGCTGGACAAAAATCTATAATTATATCATCCATATTGTGTAATTCGATTTTGTAACGACCTGTGGTTATTGAGCATGAAAAGTGCTTTGTTCTAGATTTTGTTAACTTGTTTAAATTCTGTTCGCTCCCCTCTCCTGTGCCACCTGCAAACTCTCCCAAAGATGCCATACGACCAAATTATCCAAAGAACATTGAGTAGAGGCAGGTTTGTCATAAATAAATCATCTCTCCGTCTCCTTGATGTATGGGTTTAAATGCGCTTGGCTCTCCATCTCCTCCTTGAGTCATCGCTCTTAATTCCTTCTGTCTTCCCAGAGCTCCAAAAAGCAACACGTAACGCCCGTGTAACTGTTGGGCCTGTTTTCTTGGTTTCGGGATGGGGGTGGCGTGGTGGTGGAGGAGTGGGGCTGGCGAGGACACAGCGCTGAGAAGGAGAAGGAGGAGGAAGGAGGGGGGTTGTCTGTCCTAGGAGACAGATGGCGCGGGGGGCTGGTCCATGATGGGCTGGTGCTGGACGGGCTCCATGTGCTGTAGTGGGTAACTGGGGCCCAGGGTGGAACGTAGGCGGCACTCTGATCCTAAGCGCCACAGTAGTCCTCAGGCACAGGAGTCCACTTCCCCCGCCCATCTGTTCCTTCCATCGCAGCTATGGCAAACGCTCCTGTACACACATGCACGCACACAAAAATATACACAGGCGCTCGCATACACACGCGTATGTCAGAGACTGTCCCCCGCTAATCTGCAGCTTTGGGTTCAGATGCAGTGCAGCGGCAACAGCTCTTCCCCCAACATTCCTCCTCCCCATCTTTACAAAATTAGCCTCCAGGTTTGATTAGATCCCACCAGCTTCCGCTCCTCTTTCCTGTCACGCCGAAACGCTTAAACTCGACCATTCGTGTAATCCTTCATAATATCAAGACGACTCCCACACACACTTGTCGATGGCGGCAACCTTTGCTATAAAGTAATCCTGGCACCAGGGATTTAATTGCTCTGCTGTCACCTGTGTGTGTGCGTATGTGTGTGTTAGTGTGAGTGTGTGTGTAGAGACAGTGGTGGGGGGGCTAACTGGGCAGGGGACAGCAAGTCTACAGACTGGGAAGAGACAGAAGCCAGAAGGGGAAAAAGAAAAAAAAAAACTTGACGAGGTTGTAAACAGCAGAAAAACATGTTGCCATAAGGTCTGTAATGTATGCCGGAGGAGGATGTGTTTCTGTGACTGATGCATGTCTCTGGAGATTTTTTTTTTCTCAAATCATAAATGTTTTCATAATCAGCCTGGTAATAAACGTGCAAACACACATGTGACGCTCGGAGCGATAATGACTTGAATGCGAAGGTGACATCAGAGACACGGTCAAAAGGCTGTTAGTGAGTCAAGGTCAGATGGAGGCAGAGTACAAGATGGGTTTTTTCGTGTGCGTTTTCTTCTATTTGCAACCTGGAGTGTATGTGATCATCAAACGATACGCCATGCTGTTTAAAGGTTTTTTATGTGCGCTCTGGGATGAAAAATGCGCAACAATATAGCAGGCGGTGAGTCATTTGTTAATTGTCTTTTCTGGTTCTTCCTGTTCCAGATTGCGCCGCGTGGACAGCAGGGAAACACCCCAGAACAGGTTGTGGCACTGTTACAGGTTCAACAAAAACACACCACATGTTCATACATCCAGTGCGAGCACTTTGGCGTCCGTGTGGAGACCGGAGCATCTGGTGGAAACCCACACATGAAAGGGGGAGAAAATGCAAACTCCAAAAAGAGAGGACCAAAAACAAACTGTAATTTTGCTGTGAGATTACACTGATATAAACTCTACAATATACTAATATGTAACGCAAATATGACAAATTCCATATTTGAGTTCTCAAACAGGAAAGAAGCCATATCTTAACTCCATCTATACATGGCCAAATCTACTCAACTTGTCTTCCTCCTGGTCTTTTTTCTTTTAAGGCAAAAGACATTAAAGTGTAAGTACTAATATACGTTTTGCTAAACAGCAGCAGTTGTAGCCACAAGTGGCAATTACATGATAATGGCCTATTGAATTTTCTCTCTTTATTTCGCAAGGTTGACCTTGATGCAGTTCCTTTAACAACATCCTCAATCAGGTGACTTGACTGGGAACAAGAGACCACAGGCACGCAACAAGAAGCAGCAGAGATCTAAAACCAGGCTTCTGTCAAAAGGTAGTTCAAATTTTAACCAAATTTCTAGTGAGCAAAATTCAAATTAAAGTGCGATTCTGCTGCTGTTATTCCATTATTAGGAGAACAGAGCGATAAGCAGCTGGCGGCTCAAGCAGAGAAACACAGCGCAGACAACACAATGGACATGTGGTGTTCATGTTTATTTCATGTATTGACCTGAGGAATGTTACAGTCTCCTTACTGTTGCACACAAACCTCATGTTTACACTATTTTTCTTGTCTCTTGCGCCATACATATGAGCCATAACAATCAAAGAAGTAAATACTTTAAAGGTTATTCGTAATTCCCTAACAATTACATCTTTTTTCTTTTCTTTTCTTTCTTTCTTTCTTTTTTTTTTTTTTACAAAGCATTTAACACATTAACAACGTATATGGCGTTCCACTGAGCACCAGGCTTGACATGCTTTTAGAGAGAGGCCCTTAGCCAGCTGTCTGAATGCCAGTTAGGGAAACATTAGACCTTAAATATTAATGCAGTAATATGGCATTGTTGGAATGCTTACTGAGCTGTGGGCTCCAGCCTGCTGGGTTATTTGTCACACTCCAGAAAGCTCACAGCAGCCAGAAAAGAAACCTCCATGAAAGGGCAAGAGCTTACACAGTGCAGAGCGTAGCCTCCTAAGCCTATAAGTAAAAATGCACCGTGCTTTATAACCAGAACATTGGAATCCCAGTGTCTGATTGTTGCTGCTTTGTATCTTTTGGTTTCATTTGTACGGCTCGAGACAACCATCTAATGCGCTCTTTCTTCTGCAAAATGTTCCTGGACTCCCTGAACATTAGCTGATTCTTCTTAGTTAAAGAGCTAAATTCAACCCAGAGCCCAAATGAAACGCGTCTCTGAATCCAATTGAGATTTGCACAATCAAAAACAGGTGCGATATGCATTAAGCTCAATAGTCAAAGCAGTCCTCCCCTCCTCTTTCTCTCTCTGTGTGAATCTTCCAGCAACAGATGGCCGATGGAGAAATCAGCAACACGTTTATTTTCTCTGTCCTTTATTTTAACAAAACTGTGTCATAATTGGACAGCTACCCGAACACACATATTTTAGTATATATTGATTCTGTTCCAGCAAAGATATTTTCATCTTACATCATCCAGTGAACTGAGTATGAGTGCCTTTGGGAATAAGTCGCTTTTCACCAAGAACAGTTTTTCAAGATTCAGTTTTTGTATAAACAAAAAAAAAAAGTGCAAACGTGCACAAAATGCTATGAATAATCACCACGCACACACAAAAAAATACAGACACTCTCAGCCTCATTGCTCTGTGCTCTACTGCTTGTAATGTATTAAGTTAACCTTGGAGACACCCTATGGTGCTTTAGTGCGCTGGCAGCAGTGCCTTAAACCCTGCAGGGAGGGAGAAGATGAGAAGGAAAAAAGATATACTAACAACTAGACTTAAACTTCAGAGGAAGAGTGAGATTTTTTTTTTTGCCATAATGTGTGCATGAGCATGTGCAGGTGTTCATGTGTGTCAGCTTCTCTGCATTTGTGAGGAGGTTGTGCTGGAACTCGACATCTGCCTGATTGGATATGTGAAGAAATGCAAATATAAAATCAGCGAGGGGATGCTGGTGCAGTCTCATGACTGGGAAAAGAGTTGCTGTGGGTTGCGTGGAAAGGTCGGGGACGCGGGTGGGAGGGGGGTGGGGGGCTCACGGGAGGGTTAGGGGGCGCATGCGGTGAGAGGGGGTCAATGATGTGAATTCCATCGATCGCAGGCTTCCTGACAAGTGTTCAGTGATTTCCTGTCCCTGGCAGAAATATTGTGCTTGTTAATCCATTTGAGTCAGAGCAGCAAGGGGGCTCAGTGAAAGAGGCAGAGAGTCTGTGTGCTTGCCTGAGTGTGTGTGTGTGTGTGTGTGTGCGCTGCTTGGAAAGGGTGGAGTTGGGTGGGGGGGTTCAACGCAAACAGGATGCT
>JAOXYL010000042.1:11470143-11480904 GCA_028564955.1 Terapon puta
TGTGTGTGTGTGTGTGTGTGTGTGTGTGTGTGTGTGTGTGTGTGTGTGTGTGTGTGTGTGTGTGTGTGTGTGTGAGCGCGCCTGTGTTTCAGTTTTATTTTCATTTTAAAGAGGAATTGGCTTTTAACATGCAACTCAGAGTCTGTCTGTCTGTCAACCACTCTTTGATGTCCTGCTGCTTCTGGAGACTTTTACGAGGGCTTGGGTATCATTAAGCACTTCCAATGAGTCCCACGTAGAAAGATGACTGGATCCCTAAAGTTTTTCATCATCAATAAAAGGGAGTCTGCCTCTCCTTTAGCCGGGAGCTTCAATCAACGGCTTTAACGCGTTTATTTGTCCATAAATAACCTGCCTGTGATTAGCCAAATGATATTCTTTAGGCATTGTCAGAAAATCTATCGCAGCCCCCCTTGTCATCGCAGCAATGTCTGCTATGTGGTCTGTAATGATGTGCAGGTATCCATCTTATGTGAGTGATGTGGGGCTAATGTGTGCGGAGGTAATGTATGCCTGTCACCAGTAAAAGGAGAGCATGAGCATTCCAGAGTGCACCGCATGCTGAATTTGAACGAGGGGGAAGACATTAAAAATTCTTTTTGATTGCATATCCAGCTGCATATTCGCACAGAGGGATTTTGCTTTTAACTGAATGTGCTGTACACAAGCACTTTGCAGTTTAACAAATATTTTTCCCCTGGCAATGTCTCAGCCCACCGGTGGTTTAGTACTTAATCCTTCGCAACAAATTCAACTACTAGATTCACCCGGGGGTGGGCGGGGAGCTGCCATCTCTACAAAGGGAATTATTGACATTATTAAGCTGTTTACAGTAGAAAAAAAGTGTTTTGTATCATAAACAAATGTATGGTTTCAATCCCTATAAGCCCTCTGTAGGCTATAACTTAGCTCATAATGATGAAAGTGACCTTGCTCTGGAGAGTTGGGTGGGCAGGTTTTACTAATGTAGCTGGGAATACTTAAGGGAATACTAATGTTAGTTGAGGCAACATCTTAGGCCTGCTTATAGCAGTTCTTACCCCAGGTCTCTCCCAGAATCAAGGGTCCTTTTGAAAAAAAAAGCCTGTCTTCTCATCTCTGGCTCAGTTCTGAAAGCTCATTAGGACCAGAGATCAAAGAGCGGGGCAGCCGGCCT
This sequence comes from Terapon puta, assembly GCA_028564955.1. Taxonomy (NCBI): domain Eukaryota; kingdom Metazoa; phylum Chordata; class Actinopteri; order Centrarchiformes; family Terapontidae; genus Terapon; species Terapon puta. The sequence continues at coordinate 11,471,300 of JAOXYL010000042.1, forward strand.
GTGAACTGGACACTGTGGGCTATTTCCATCTATTTATCACTCATACGGCTATTTTGGCTCTCACTGGAGGTGATCTGCATCCAGATTGCACCACAACTTTCCTCTGTAATCATGCCATTTTGGTGACATCCATCAGTGGCCATGCAGTAAGAGTTCTCTGAACTGAATGGCTGTTTCCAACAAATGCTGGCCTGCACATGAAAAGCTTATTCACAAGTTGGAGTAACAAACAGCTCTAACCCTGTGCACATTTGCGTCTGAAATGTCGAGGCTGTGCTAATTTTACAAAGTAGCTTAAAGTTAAAAAGACATTGGAGGTAATGTGTGATATAGATACAGGAAGATGTCATAGTTCTAGATACTATTATCAAAATTTGAAAGATATATTTGTTAATGTATAAATGGTATTTATAATGTATAATGCTAAATGTATAAATGGTATTTATAATGTATAATGCTATTTATAGTGTTCAGTGGGGTTTTTCTCTTCTTCTCTCTTTAAGGTCTGTGGGTTGTGTGGTTTGTGCCCTTACTGCTCAACTGTGGCCCTACATTGTGCAACATTTGTGACATTAAAATAACAAAGAGGGTATTCAGACAGAAACCATGGAAATTTGTTACATGTGCCAGTATTGGCATGAGTTTAGCTCTAATAAGGCACAAGACAAAGATTTTATTCCTCCTTTTACCATCGGATGGGTTTTTCTGTAGTTTAGCCTGCCCTTTTTTAAAGTTTCTTTTTAGGATTATGCAATTTCAGAGGATAGTTTTGCTCTCCCTTAAAGTTAGGAGACTTCTAAAAGACAGACTTAACAAAGAATATTAAAAACTTTAGCAACACAGGCCAAGACATCCTGACATTTAATCCCCACTATGGGTCCACAAATGCTGGATCCATCCTTAATTTCCTTTACTGGGCCTGAAGTGTCTGTCAAAGTCCACACCTCCAGCTCACAACACATGATGTGTTTGCCTTTGTAACCCTCAGTTACTTTCTCAGACCTGACAAAGCTTCTCTCCAGCCAAATAAGATATCAAACAACTGTTATCCCAGGCTGATAACTGGTAAACTGGCTGCGTTTTCTGTCTGATTTCCCACGTAGAGTTTCTGGTTCCCTCAGGCTCAGCGCAGAGTGGGAGTACACTTCCTGACTTGACCTTTTACCATTTTTTTAGTGAGTCACAGGCAAACACACCTGCGAGCGTATATGGACACACGTCCATTCACCTACATCAATGAATGACCTTGGATGGCGCGGAGCAGGTGATGAGGAAGCGACCCGTCACTCTGCTTTTACAGTGGCTCGCTGATGACGTTGGACAATACGGTGAAGACAGGTGAGCTGTGGATCTCGCTCACTTAATGCCACTCTGTCCTCCCTCTGTGCACACACTGGCGAACATGTAATGTTTACAAGCTTTACTACCTCTCTGTTCCTTATAGTGTCCGTATCACACGGGACAAGAGCAGGAGTGTGAGTAAATGCGTAGTCTGGGTAGTTTATGGATGGGTGAGCCTTAAGGGATGGTGTGTGACAGACAGCGTCAAAAGGAAGAAAACTAAAGCTGTTTCCAAGCCATTCCAGAGCACCCGACCACATTGGTGGGGAAATAGCAGGAGTGCGAGAGAAAAGAGGCGACACTGAGCATGCCATTAACAAGACCTAACTCAAGAACAGAAAGTAATCGGAATTGTCAACCAACAGTATGTGAAGCTGATAAGAACGTTATGTATGTGAATGTTTGATAGTCTTTGTTACATATGAGTGCATGAGAAACAGAGCAAAAGGTCACCATGGAAATAAGCTTTTCAGCATAGATAGAGAACGTGTCAGTTTATCATGATCGCAGGTACTGCTGTTCAGCTCATAGGCCAAACACATCTGATCCCATGGATAATATGCAGTGGAAAAGAGACTGCAAGAAAGAAGAAATCATTATATTTTTTTCCCTCTTGCGCAAGAGGACAGAAACCGACAAAGTGGCCAAAGCACAATGAGAGGAGTCAGGGCCATGTTTATGCATATCAGGGTTTTTATCGTAACAAAAAACTATTGGTTATACATAATAAACAAGTAATTCGATGACTGAATCCCATAAAAAAACAGCTGCCAGGATCTTCATGTAATTCTCTCGTTCTAACTAGATATCTGGCACTATATTAAAAAGGCAGCTCATCCACAGTTTACTAAAAGTGCAGACAAGTCATATCTTTCTGTAAAGTTGCTGTAAATTTCACGCTCGTGTTTTTTTTTTAATATATATTCCAATTTGAATTGCCTTTCATGCATATACAACAGTTGTTCTTCCAGTTTTCCATTTTTTTCTGTTTTTCAACTATTTTAGATTAAAAAAAGATAAGAACAAATGACTGTGAAAGTTTAACGATAATTATTTATGTGGATCAACTGCTCAGAAAGTAGAAGCATTACTGACTGAAAATTATAATCTGATATGTACTTGGAAATTGAGCTGAAACCATGTTGTCGGACGGCTGTCATGTCTTCAAACACAGATGATCAGGAGATAGGAGGAAAACAATTTCCAAGAAGTGTGTGCTGTTCTGATCTGATCCTCAACTTGCTTTGTGTTTTCCAAAATCTTCAGAAACCTGCAGAAGAAAACACAAGCAGGCCGAGCTGACCAGTCACAGTCACATCAATTTAATATTCAGAGTTTTATTGGGAAATTTTCATGGACAGCGTTCCCTTGCTGAGTTGTGACAGAGAGACGATAACACAGAGTGGGAATTTGCTACTAAAAAGACTCACTTGGTTTGTCTGACTTCATCTTCCAAAGCCTCCTGTTAGCTTTAGATGAAGTTCAGTTTTAAATGAAACACCCATGAATTCTTACATCCTCACTCACAACAAAATAGCTTTAATCTGTTTTATTTTTTATGGACAGAAGGAACAAGTACAATGGCCAGCAGTCCTCCTTTCAATTAATACACAGACGAGTGAGTGTTGTTTTAATATGGACTTGAAAAATATTAACATGAAGTAAGACCCCTCTGAACACACTGGTCTTACCACTTGGTGCAATGGTCATATTAAACTGATCAACAGCATCATTTAGTTGGACTTTAAGCTGTGAATATTTTGAATGTAGCCCTGAATATAATTTCAAATGTCAGCCAACAGTATGAGTTTGACAGAAACAATGTGTGAACTATAACTCATAGTTGTTTTTTTTTTGTTACGATAAAAACCCTGATAAGCAGCCCCGACTCCTCTGAACGTGCTTTGTTCACTTTGTTGGTTTCCGTCTGCACAAGAGGAAAAAAATATATATAAAGACGATTGCTTCTTTCTCGCAGTCTCTTTATTCATTCGATTTTTCCACCACACGTTATCCATGGGATCAGATGAGTGTGGCCTATGAGCTAAACAGCAGCAGCCACACTCATGATGAACTGACACGCTCTCTATGTTGAAAAGTGTATCTCCATGATGACCATTTCTAATGTACTCGTGTGTGACAAAGACTATCACACATTCACACACGTAATGTTTCTGTCAGACTATTTTGTTGTGAGTGATAGAGGATGTAAGAATTTATGGTTGTTTCATTTAAAACTAAGCTTCATGTAAAGCGAATAGGAGGCTTTGGAAGATGAAGTCAGACAAACCAAGTGAGTCTTTTTAGTAGCAAATTCCCACTCTGTGTTAACGTCTCTGTCACAGCTCAGCAAGGAAAGATTGTCCATGAAAATTTCACAATCTTCTGTGATGTAGATACAAGAACATGTCATAGTTCTAGATATTAATATCAAATATCAAAAGATATATTTGTTAATGTATAAATGGTATTTATAATCTAGTTGTCAGTGTTTTTTTCTTATCCTGTGTCTCTTCAAGGTCTGTGGGTTCTGCTCAGCTGTGGCACTACATTGTGCAACATTTGTGACATTAAAATAACAAAGAGGGTATTCAGACAGAAACCATGGAAATTTGTTACATGTGCCAGTATTGGCATGAGTTTAGCTCTAATAAGGCACAAGACAAAGATTTTATTCCTCCTTTTACCATCGGATGGGTTTTTCTGTAGTTTAGCCTGCCCTTTTTTAAAGTTTCTTTTTAGGATTATGCAATTTCAGAGGACAGTTTTGCTCTCCCTTAAAGTTGGGAGACTTTCAAAAGACAGACTCAACAAAGAATATTGAAAACTTTAGCAACACAGGCCAAGATATCCTGACATTTAATCCCCACTATGGGTGAAGCTTCACAAATCCTGGATCCACCCTTTACTTCCTTTACTAGGCTTGAAGTGGGAGCGTGATCAACAGTACGCTTCCTGACTTGACCTTTTACCATTTTTTTAGTGAGTCACAGGCAAACACACCTGCGAGCGTGTATGGACACACGTCCATTCACCTGCGTCAATGAATGACCTCGGATGGCGCGGAGCAGGTGATGAGGAAGCGACCCGTCACTCTGCTTTTACAGTGGCTCGCTGATGACGTTGGACAATACGGTGAAGACAGGTGAGCTGTGGATCTCGCTCACTTAATGCCACTCTGTCCTCCCTCTGTGCACACACTGGCGAACATGTAATGTTTACAAGCTTTACTACCTCTCTGTTCCTTATAGTGTCCGTATCACACGGGACAAGAGCAGGAGTGTGAGTAAATGCGTAGTCTGGCTAGTCTATGGATGGGTGAGCCTTAAGGGATGGTGTGTGACAGACAGCGTCGCACCGTAATGACCTCTCTATACATATTATGCATTATACATGACACACCTGCACTCCACATGCACATGCAGCCTCTCCACTCATACGCATCCCCTCGCTCATGTCACAAACATACCAGAACAGTGCAGTGACCCGTTCCCTGGAGCAAGCGTTTTTTGCTCTCACAAGCTGTCCAAACATTTCTGCCTTTGAAGGCCTGTCTCGGGCTTTTCCTGCCTTCGCGTGGTACCTGGCTCCTTCTAAAAGCAACACTCTAACTACTGATTTATACTTCAGAGAGCCTGAGACTGAGTGGGAGCGGGGAAGGGAGAGGGAGCGGGAGTGAATGTGTGCCGGTGTGCTCCTGTGTTCACCAGCCGCCTGTGCGCTCTTGCTGCAGGAGAGCAGGATGTTTCATTGCAGGATTTGTTTTTTGCCAATTAAACAGACGCTAATATTCGTTACAATGCCTGAGCGGAGGGGCTCCGGGGCTCCAGGTTGCTATCTTCGCAGTGCGCAGAGCAAACTAGGTTACTCAGTCTACACACACACACAAATAAAAAAAGAAGTTGATTGCAGCACATCAGAGCTAAAGCAGCCCGAACACCCCAATGGCTGTCGTTGGGAGCTCAACAGATGTAGCTTCCTTCGCTAAATCAGCTCCTGGAAAGTTGTCAACACAGCTCTGCCAGAACTGCTGCTTCTCTTCTTCTTGACTGTTATAGTTGCCTTTTTTTTTCGTCTTCTTTGCTCAGTGTTTAGTGTTTGCTGACTGACTGTGGGAGAGATAATGAGGAGGGTGTTCTTTCTTTTTGTCCCCACATCCATGTCCTCCTTTTTGCATTGCCACACACAGTCATACTTCAGAGAATTACTGTACTGTATGTTTGTGTAGCTTATTTGTGTGAGTGTGTGTTAGTGTAAATGGAGTGTGTAATACATTATATCTTTGTCTTTTGGTGCACTGTAGGATCATTCTGTAAACATCATTCTGAATGAAGGAATTCCTTTTCAATTACTTTGCAGGGGCCAAATGAAATACTGTTTGAATTAAAAATACCATCTTAATCTGTTTGAAGTTTAAACACAGATATTCCAACCACTAAGTGGCAGGGGAACATTATGTAAACAAAAACACATTTACTACTTAAGGCTGCTTACATGTTAGAAAACTGTTGCTTATTTACAAATGAAGCACCAGCATTCATTTGAAGTCATGTTTGTGTCCGTTCAATTTATAGAAGGGCTGGTTAGCTCAACTATATGAGCACACGCGGACCCCCATACAGCAGTCCTGCATATCATCCCCTCATCCCTTCTCCCTCTGACTGACTGATGACCAGTCCAGGGGAGTGCCCCACCCTTCACCCAGTGACAACTAGGATAGGATCCAGCACCCCGTGACCCTGTGAGACAGGACAGTACAGAAAATTGATGGATGGATCTATAGAAGTTCAATGTGCACTCTCCTTTTTACTCAGCAGGCCTCTGTCTGACTGCCATTTGGTACAGGCAACATACAGCAGGTTTATCAGAGCTCTTTCTCTGAACACAGCTGTCTGTTGCAGATTCATGGTTTTTGAAAACAGTGAGACTGAACCAAAGCAATAAAGCTGCAGGACATAAACCAAAACAATGAGTTGAAAGACTCTAAAAATCTCAATATAACTGCAGGGACCTGCAGAGTTTGGTGATAAGTCTCTGTCAGTTTGTCACCTCAAGCACCACCTTTCATATTACACACAGAGATTTTATTCTTTGTTCATATAAAAAATATAGATTATGGCAACATTAAGTTAAGATCAAATAAAACAGAATTTTAGTCACCCCGAAGGCATTTTGTGCAAGACGCTTGGTATACATAATAAAATAAATCAATACATGATATTAATATATACTACTGTATATTGTACATACATTAATGAATATACATGGAATAAATCAAAGTAAATGAGAAATAAATGGTAATAGTACAAATTATGTTTAAACATGTATGACAGTGCTGGGTACTGGTACATGTTACAAACTACAGTTACTTCAAATACATAAACTGTACAGAAAGGTTTTAGTTTAAATTACAAGCATTTACAAGTATTATTGTAACATAAAAGGGAAAACACTTCAAGAATTACAAGAAAATATACTACCTTTGGTTTAATGTCTCTTTTCTGACAACTAGTCAAACTATCATCTTTTCTAACTGAAAATAAATCGTTTGTCTATAATGGGTGACAAGCATAAAAATAGGCATATGAATTATATATTAAAACTCAGATTGACGTGGTTAAACTGGAGGTAAAGGGAGGTCAAGTGAAAAGGTGATTTAACCTCCAGGAATCGATGCCTGAGCGAGGCACCTCACGGCTACATGGTCCTGGCGTTTGAGCCACAAGCCACCGGGGCGTTCTGTTTGTCCTCCATCTGCACATATGGGTTTCTCCTAGATACCCTGGCTTCTTCCCACAGCCCACAGACACACAATCAGGTGGATTAGAGATTTTAAATTTCCCACAGGAAGAAATCGGAGTGTGTGTGTGTTTATCTGTCAATCTGTGTTAGCTCTGTGATAGACTGGCAGCATGTCCAGGGCTTTCCCTGCCTTCTGCAGACTGTGTGCTGGTATACAGGATCCACCCCTTCCCCATTATTATTAGCCTGGAGAGAGAAAAGTGAAAAAGACAGCTCTCCCTTCTCTTCTTGAGGAACAAAAATTAAAAGTAACCTGGTGAAATTCCAAGATTGCCATTGAGTGGATTTTTGCAAACATAAGGTGCATGCATGTGTGTGTGTTTGCGTGTGTGTGTAGGTAAGTAGGGCAGTTCTACATTAATAATGGCCTGTCACAGTGTATTTTTTCGAGGCAGAGCGAGCGATTAGACCTGACTTAAACTGTGTCCCACTTCAACACTATAATACTAATACAATTTTCACAATGTACTAAACTTTATAGTGTACTGTTTTGACAGTGAATGATCAAAAAAGTTCATGCATTTTGCTCTTTTATACTAACAATGATACAAAACCAGAATTTATGTTTTTTCCAGCTATAAGCATCTTCATCACTATTCAAGCAAATATGGCATACATACAGACGTCTTTGAGTAGTTAGAAATGATTTGTAGTATGGAAGTAGGACACAGCTTTGCTCTCAGCATGTGACAGGTTGGGCTAGAAGTAAAAAAAAATGCAAAGAAAAAGTCCTGGTTTCATTTTCCATTGTCGCACCTCATGTATTTATGAATGAGGATGCTTTCAGCACAATCACACATATTCAGTACATGTACAGAAACAACTTCAAACTATTATGTACAGCAACAAAATTTAAATTTGGTGTGTTTTTTTTTTAAAAAAAGTTTATGGTGTGTGACTTTTCAAAAAATGACTCAATTCTGCAATCACGAGTTTGGGGTTTAATAATGTGTGGGCTCGTCTCACCTCTTTTGAACCCACAAACCTCCTCATCTTACTCTTTCCAAGTCTCTGTTAGACAGCTTTAGCTTCAGGCCGCACAATCCTAATTCAATTACTCACAGCCTTTAATCACTGATCCTGTTAAATGGCCCTTGTGTGGATTGTAAGTTGGATGGTGAGGCAGCTGAGCCATGTTGCAGGACTTTTCAGGCCAGCAGTACAGTAACCCCCTCAACCAGGAGCTGGCATGAACTTGAGCGTGACACCCACGGACCAGACTGTCTCGCGCCGCACCTAGTTCATAATAACATGCTCCTGTCAGAGCTGGGCTGGACTAGTGTGAATAGACAGTGACGCATCCTGGTCAACTGCCACATCCACTGATAACACCTACCAGTACAACTGACCAGTATGACACACTGAAATAGTGCGATGAGTTGTGTGAAGAGGCGGTCACCCAGAGGGCGATTTTATGGAGTGGGATTTGAAACACAGGGGGAAAAGTGCATGAAATTTAAATGTGCATGAAATTTAAATGTTACAAAAACATGTTCAGGGAAGTGCCTAAATAGAGTGAACACAAGGGTGATAAAAGACAAGATTTGCACAATAGAAAAAAAAATTTTTAGTGTCACTGACATAGTATCCTCAAACACCCACTAAATGCCGTAGACCTGCTGAGCAGAATAAAGGAGAGGATGAACAGTGACATTTATCCCTCTAAAGTGGAAAGCAGAGGGAGGAAAGGAAGCTCAGGCTCACTGCTAAGATGATAATCTAAAGAAGTGTAATTGTTCTCTGTGTCACCACATCACAGGGTTGGCCTATACACTCTTTGTGCTTTTGCAGCAAGAGCCGTGAGCTCACCTCTCCGGCCGAGGGCGCCTGCAGACCCCAGGGACTCCGGCGGCTAATGGAGGTGGAGGTGCGAGATGGGGAGTGGTCAGGCCTCACTGTGCACCCCTGTGGCCAGTCTCATTTCATGCTCTTTGGCCCTCTTTGCCCTGGCCCCGGAGTTAAATGTCAATCAGAGCACTGGAAGGACTGGCACAGTTGAGTGGAGGGTCCCGCCACGAAGACCGCCTGACCCTGCCGCTTGAAAGTGAAATAGAAGGTCGGGGGGGGGAGGGAGAGTTTAGGGAGTGAGACCTTCACTGTCATGGTGATAGGACAGAGCGTTCTTGAAAGGCAAGCAGCTGTGCTCTCCAAAAGCCAGGGCCGCCGCCCTGTAGCGTTCCAAAGAGCAGCGCAACAATGCCTGTCTCAGCACATAAATAATTCCTACGTGTTACAGTGTGTGTGTGTCCATAAATGTGTGCACACAGCTACAGTATGTGTGTCCTATATAAAGTGGGGGAACTTGCAGTGGATTTATATGTTTAAGAGTTCATTTGCACATTTTATTTTAAGCATGTTGCTTACCCATAGTTCCTGTCACTGACTCTCCCTCTTAATTTTCCCGACCTTGTCAGAATGCGTCTCAATGTGTTTGTTTGTGGCAGTGACAGAGTGCTCTACTC
>JAOXYL010000042.1:11587471-11598510 GCA_028564955.1 Terapon puta
GGATCCAGCATGAATGCGAGCCACAGGCCTGTTACTTACAGCTGACCTATTTATACACCTGGCTCTCTTCACTCAGGGGCCGGGTGATGAGCATGCCATTGACATGCACACACATGCATGTGAACAGACACTCAAGCAATTTGGCTTAGACGACTACCTGGGCATGCAGTGACACTTAATCAGTTTAAAGGCTGCACCCTAATGTCACACGACATCTGAGGCAGTAACTGTGCTAAATTACACTGATTCTGTATTGTCATTAGTTAATTTAGATGACAATCTTTCTATTATTTTTATTAGGGTCTATTTAAAAAAGTTACTCTACACCAATACTCAACAGCACAGATTCTACAGTATAATACACACATATATATATATATATATATATATATATATATACACACATATATATTAAATATGCTCATGCAATGAAATGTAATGACAGATGGAGTGTTAGAGAAGTGATGCAATCAGCAGACAACAAAATGTTTTAATGGAAAAGTCAAAACAAGCAGACAGTCTGTTAAAAGGGACAGACAAAGACCCGCCAGCAGCAGCCTTTATTCACTTTTTTTAAAAAGGACAGACAGACAGTGCGGATAAGAGTGAGGCGATTACATTTAAGTGACAGTGACAGAGACAAAACATGACGATGAGGAGGTGATGATGTATAGAACAATGAACATAAAGTAGACACAGATGAGGAGCGGAGGGACCAGGTGTGCATGCTGAACAAAGTGACACACGAAGAGGACATGTGAGATGTGAGCTTGTCAGCAGGAGATATTGCTGAAGTAAACAAACAAAACAGAGAAGACAGATGTGTTTTGTATGTGTGTGTTTTCAAAGGTGCTACAGATATATGCATCTCCCTGGGCTATACAGTTTTAGTGATTAAACATCCTTTTCTTTGTCCTATCATGTTTTTTTCCGTTTTTTTCCATTTAGTTCTCATCATGAACCACCCAGTGTGTTTGCACTGCACCTTCTCTGAGTTTGGCTCTGTGTATCTCTCTCTCCAAGTCGTCCCTTAGCTCCTCGTTAGATTTGATGCTCTCCTCTAGCTTTTGCCTGAGGAGCTGCACTGCTGTCAGCTCCAGTTGAAGAGCATGGAGACGCTGGGCACTGCAAAACACACAAGCATAGACAAAAAGTAAGATTTATCCATCACTAATTAAGCGCATTTAAACTAATTTCAATGATTCTATGTAGCAGTGACTATTAGCTCTACCTGTCCTGCTCCTTTACAGTCCTGACCAGGCTGGAGTAGAGCTGTTGTTCAGCTCTCAAGGCTTTGTTCAAAGCATCATGCTCCTGTTGCAAGGCTATAAGGCTGGGCAAAGCCTTAAGGGAGACAGAAAATCAAAGCAGTTTTAATGTCAAAGCAGTAAGAGTAAAATATGTTCTTTTCAGGTTTCAAGTTAGTAAAGTTTACCTCTTGCTGGCTGTCTCCACCAATCATGGTTCTCTCTCTCTGAGGAAGCCCTGGCAGTGATCTCTCCATGGCAGTGCAAATGACCTGATCCTGGGTATGATCAGCCTGACTTTCCCCTCTCTGACTAAGGCGCTGGTGGAGAACCTGCACAGACACACACAAAACATGACACTTAAGACTGCTGGAGAAGAGGCCACTGATGGAATAAAAGCTCCTTATCCAAAGCTGCTATGTGTTTCACTGAGAGTGAATGAGGGAATCCTTACATTGATAATTTCATCCTTGGTCTTCAGAGTGGCAGCCAGGGACTCAATATTAGCACTCTGGGCTTCATTGCGACCCTCCAGCTCAGAGAGCAATGACTGTAGCTCTGCCAAAGAAATCTGGATATGCAGAAAATAAAGCAAGTCATCACACAAAGCAAGAGAACTGACTATGGATGAAATAAAACATTGATAAACAATAGACCTTCAGTTCATTCTCCCTCTTAAGTGCTTTGTTCAGTGCCTCAGTTTTCTGTGCCAGTTCCTTCTTCAGCAGGACCACTGTCTTCTTCGAAAGAGGAATGTTCTCCACAGTGTCCTCGCTGTTCCTCCTAGACAGCTCAGCTTAAGCACAGACAAAACAGAAAAAAAATGTAGGACCAATATGTGCTCAAACCTATAAATATTCAGTGAGAGAGTTTAAAAACATCTGAAAGCCTCACCTTCCCTCTCTTCTAATTTCTCCTGCATGATCTGGATAGTTTGACGGAGCTCCAAGACATGATCCGGCTCTTCCTTCTGCCTCATCTCTGCCAGAAACTGGTCCCTCTCCTGACCACGCTGTAGAAGCTTCTGAAAAATTACAGATAAAAATATGGACTTCTGTATCAAATAGATCACCAAGTCATGTGAAGACAGAAAAGAGGAGAGAAGTTACTCTCCTTGGGATTTTTTTTCCTCCCCTTGTTAGGCTTCTAAGCAGATTTCACAGCTGAGTGACTGTGTTGTATCCCAGAGGAACTTACATTGATGAGGCTCTCTTTTTCAGCAAGCAGGGCTCTGAGCTGTGCTGTCTCTAAATTACTCTCCTGGGCTGATGTGGAGCTTTGCTTCTCAGCAGCGGCAAGCTGCTGCTGCATATCAGACAGCTGCCGTCTCAGTTCCTGAATCTCTTGAGTACGCTCAGACAGCATGCGGTTGTAGTGCTCTGCAGACTCCTGGGGAGATGAAACAACGGATGAAAATAATTTGTGATGTTTTCACACATTCTGTACGTGCAAATGGATTTCTGTGTTCACACCATGTACAGTGTGTGAAATATACTCATTTGCTGCAATTCATGTTTTTTATAACATGTTTTTTATATATGTCCATAATGAATTAATTATCTTATTTACATGTCACTTCACCATTGTTGTTATACATTTTGTTATATTGTATCACTATTTTCTGAAAATGTCTCTGATTAAATGTTGACCTTAAGGAGCTGATCTTTGCTCTTGATTGTAGCCAACAGTCCTTCCACCGCACTCTCATTGTCCGCAACCAGCCTTTCCCTGGCTTTCACAGCCTCAGCCAACATTGTCTCCGTCACCTTTAACCTCTGGCCCATCTGTTCAGCAAGGTCACGTGAATGAGTCTGCGACTGGCTCAACATTGACTCTGCCATTTCCTGCAAACATGAATGACAGAGTTAGAAAAATAAAAAACTAACTGAAAAACATGTGTCAAGGCTTTGTATACGAAATCTTGGTTCAGAGTAAAGAATGAAAAGAAATGAACATGTCCAAAAATAGAGCAGAGGAGTGTGAACAACTAACATCCATATCCTTTGTCTTGCCCTCCAGGGAGAGCTGTAACTGGCTGATTATGGCATCCTTCTCCCTCAGTGATCTGTTCAAGTTATCTTCTACATCTTGCTTGGCTCTCTGCAGGTTCTTAAGAGTGTTTGCCAGATGCTGCAGCTCCACATCCTTCTCCTTGATGAGGCTGTCAAAACTCTGAAAGAAGAGGAATAAGTAGACAGATGCACCAAATTGAAGTCCAAACTCTCAAAAACCCACCAACCAATTTCTGACAACTCAATTATTACCATTACCATTTTCAAACCAAATATGGTCATGGCAGCTTACATTGATAGTTTCCTCATTGTGAGAGAGCAAATTGTTGAGTCTATCCAGGTCTCTTTCCTTCTCCCTTAGAGACAGCTGTAGCTGGTGTATCTCATTATCTTTCTCTTCAATGGCAGCAAACTTCTCATCAAGCGCTTGCTGTGAGAGAGCAAACAGAAGAGTGTCTGAATAAAATTACAGCCACCACTGTGATAAGATTAAAAGAAAGGAAGGAATGCATACCTCCAGAGCCTTCTCCTTTTCTTTCAGCCTTTGCCGCAGCTTGGAAAGCACATTATCATTTCCTCCCGGGCTTTTGCTTTGCTCAAAGTCTCTGACCATGTTTATATACTCCTGAAGAACACAGAAATATAAAGTCAACGATCTGAACATCTATGTGGCAGATTTTACACTAGAAAAAAAAACTAAAATAATTTTGTTTTGATGTAGAATTTGTTGTGTTACCTGTAGCTGCTGTTCTTTGTCAGCTAGAGTGGATGTGAGCCGCTGGATGGTAACCTCGTGAGCCTGCAGTTTTCTTTTTGTTTGATCCAGCAGCTCCTGGTACTGCTGCTCCAGAGCACTCTCCCTGTCCCCGATCTCACCACTCAGCTTTTTGAGCTGATTGTTCAGATCCTGTAGTGGGAAATTATAAAGTTACAAAGTCACACAAAAGCTGACATTTCAATGGTGCTAGATACATTTAAGAACATTTAAAATGCCTGGTGGCTTTTTCTGAAGACAATAAAAAAATACATTGTCCTCTAGCACTCTTACATTCAGGGCCTTGTCTCCTTTCTTCTTCTGCTGTTGCAGGTCCTCCAGTTCCACCTCTAGCTGGTCCTTCGCCTGCTGCATGTCAGCCAGCTCCTGCTCCTTCCGGTCCAGGGAACGCTGTAGCTTCTGGGCTTCGAGCACCTTGGCATGGTGTTCCCCTTGGAGCTGGGCCAGCTCTGTTTGCTTTTCCATTAACAGATTTTGGTGCTCCTCTGCTCCCTGAGGATATATGTAAGAAATGCTGAATCTTTACACAAATAGTAATGTGTAATTGTCAACAAGCTTTTCACTTTAACTTTACGAGATATTCATTTTAGTAATATAATGTGTAAATGTATAGGTAAATACAGAACAAGCCATTATCATTACCTATATCATTTCAATTCAAGGTTTGTATCGCCATAAAGTGCAGCTCTTTGTAGAGGACACAGGACTTACCTGGTATTTCTGCAGTTGGGCTTTATGTGCCGCCTCTCTAGCCTTGGCCAAAGCATCATCCCTGTCCTCAATCTCATGACACAGCTCAGCGATCTGTGCAATACAGAGAGAAAGACAGATTGGTGTTAGAGTGTTGCATAACAGAATTATGAGAGCACAGACATGTGAGGTCTTGTCACAATTAATGAAAACTGTCAATGTGTGAATAACAGTAAAAACCTCACCTCTTTCTCCTTTTCTCTCAGGACCTGAGAAAGCCCCTGGATTGTTTTGTCTCGCTTTAGAGCATTTTTCTTCTCGTTGCTGAATTCATTCTCCCTTTCCTCCAATTTCACTAGCAGTGTCTGTTTACACAAGAAAACATCCTTATACAAAGAAATATTCAACTCAAATACATTTAATTGAGCAAGATATTATCTCCATGTACCTTGTTTTGATTCTGGGTATCCTCCAGTGTTTTTGTCAGGTTCTCATTGGTGCTCTTTGCCTGGGTGAGCTCCTCAGTCAGCAGCTTATTGTGTGACTCCAACTGGCTAAGATCATTCTGCTTCTAAAAAAAATTAAACAAAACAAATCAGAAAAAGGAGAAAATAAGGGAGAAAATACGAGAAAATACGTTAAGCAGCAAAGCTTTCGTCCATCACAGTTCATTAAAACTACCTTCACTGTAACAGGAGTGTATTCATCATTAAATTCCTCTGTAAGATCATGCAGAGACTTCCATTCTGCCTTTCTGTGCCTGCATTTGGCTCGCAAGGTGTGAGGACCAGTATTAAACCTCTTCAGGACAGGGATGTGGCTCCCTGCAGGGGCGGAGACCTGCCGCTTGGAGATGCAGCGCAGGAGCTGGATCAGATCAGAGATCACAGAGGGCTGACTTGGGGAACTCTGAAGCAAGGCTCTGGTCTGAACCTTTCCTCCTGCGTCATCGATGGAACCATGCCTTGCAACAAACACCTTGGGCTGTCTGAGCTTGAGTTTGGGTGGAGGATCTGGTGGGGTGTCTGAGGAAAAGTCTCTATTGAGGGACTGCAGAGATGTGGAGCGGCCTTTGAATCCAACTCTAGAGAGGGTGCCCTTGCGGTAGACAAGGTCAAGGTACATGCTCTGCGAACGGTGACGTGTGCCTTTAAGACCCAAGTTCCTCAAAGAGCCATCAAGACATGCTGCTGATCCCAGCCTGCTGCTCCTGAGGCCCGAGCGCCCTGGAAATGCCGTTTTACTAGCTATTTGATCCAGACTCACACACCTTTTCAAGCGATTCTCCATGTGATCACTTCCACTCCCTGTAAACGGATGTCTTTCAAAGGGCGGCTGACACAAAGCCTCATCATCAAGACTGTCCACCTGAGAGGATATGAGCTTAGTCTTGCAGGTGTTGCTTTCCCAGTCACTCTTGTCCAGGTCTTGGTTGTTTTTTTTATAGATGTGGAGGATGCACTGGATTAGGTGGTCTTTCTCCGCCTGCAGCTTCTGGATCTGACTGTTGTGTGCATCCTGTATTTGGCTGATTTCGACATCACATTGTACCACCCTCTCCAACTGGAACACACATTTCCCACAGAGGAACTCTCCACGGCCGTCACGAGTCACCTCATAACCCAGCACATGGGACAAGATGACTTGTAGCTTCCTGTTTGCTGATGAGCTGAAGATCCAGCGACACTGGCTTCCCACCACACGAACACCACATATACGACACGGGTCCTTCATGGCAGATCTTTAGATTCCACAGTCACCCACTTAAAACGAGCCCAAAAGCCTCTCACTGACACGCAAACTGTCCAGTGGCCTAATGGTCATCAGCCTGCCAACCACGGAATAGTCATCTATCACTTACTCTCAGTACATCAGCAAGAGAAGCACAGAGGAGAATGACTGAGTGCAGAGCACTATAAGCCCTAAGCCTTTGATAATCCCTGCTCCCGCCTCTATTCCATTCTCCCCCACGCATTCAATCATATCAAATCCTTTAGGACTGCTGCAGTGATCTGTGTCATGGCCAATGCCAGACTATCTTGCGAAAACCTGCTCCTAGATGCCCCGACGACAACTTCATGTATGAAGGTCACCCCCACACAGGTATTTCTCAACGGGACCGCTGTGGATGGAAGCAGCCAATCACTCCTGTGATGTCTATCCTGTCTGGCAGTACATCGAAAAATCCGCTTTAAGATTAGAGGAAGTGTTTTCTGGCAATTGTTTTCCATTACACTTCTTTCTAGGAGAGGCCATTGGAAATCCTGCCTTTTCTGGTAGACACACTGTCCTCAATCTTTCAGAACCTTTGCAACATCCACAGTACATTCATTTATTTACACAGATCCAACAAATGCAGACAGGGTCCATGTTTTCCCCCCTTTAATAAGGATGGACATAAATAACTCTCAGAGAGGAGCTATCTCCAGACAGCACTGTAATCCAGTCTTAACACTGTGACCTGAGTCCAGACGTCAATGCCACTGCCTGGACACTGCCCAACTAATGGCTTTTTACTCTTGAGGCCAACAATACAGCACTTTCACCAATTTGTGATGTTTTGATGACCACTTACAAACTGTCCTGGGGAGTCTCTATATGGTAATTTCTAAAGATTTATAGAGACAAATTCAATTCATAAGATTCATCTTAGGTATTTAAGTAACATCCGCTAAACATTAAAACACTTTATATCAACCCAATCAACTGGGTTCACAAAGAGGGTTAGGAAGATACGTCATAATATTCAGCTTCCAAACCTAGAAAATGTAAAACCATATAGCTGGTATAGAGACGATAGATAAGAGAACAATCCTCCAGTAGAGGTTTACTGGCATTTAAAGCATGGGAATGTGAGAGAATGCTTCAGATATTACAAACACCAGTCTAATGTCAGGCAAAACAAGTGATGATAAAGAAGCACCAGTAGTGACTTCTCCAAAATTCTTCCATGACCAAGTTGTAGTAATGCTGTAAGCTTCCTATTGAGAAACCAGCACTAGAGAATCCATTAAAACCCCAAGATTACCACAACAAGGGTGTGTAGCCTTTGTACTGAAGCAGGGAATGAAAATAAAATTGCACCAGGAGGCACACAAAGGAAAAAAGCAGGTCATAAAACATGCCAAAGTATATTTCCTGTGGTTCCACAGAACAGCACAGACAAGTCTCTGAGGACAACAGTGCCTGCTTTACGTACGCAGCAAAAAAAAAAATAGCCCATGCGCACTGTGTGTGCTTGGGTTTGAATGACTCATTTGATTAGTGAGTTAGCTTTTGGTTCGAGGCAAGGTAAGTGTTTGAGTATGAAAAAATGATATAACTGACACAAACAGACAACAACAAGAAACAAAAAACAACAACAAAAAAGATCCTAAACATCGGTCGCTCAAAGAATAAAAAAAAAAAAAATCAGACAAATGTCAGTGCCATTGTAAAAGAGTAATAATACAGCACACCACAAAGCCATGTTTAAAGGAAATAAACACTAACCTGATGGTCCGGTGTTTTTTGGTCCTTCTCTCTGTGTAGCTCTTCCCTCAGTGCCTGGGAAACAGACAGTTAAAGGTCAATAAACATTATTTCTCTACTTTCAAAACATGACAATAACTTAAAGAAATGTGTAATTCTGTTAAATTACAATAATCTGTGATGTTTTGGTTTCATTAGAGAAGTACAGCTTCTGCATTACATGACTTGAGCAACATATGAAATTCATACCTCAAGCTCCTGGTCCTTTTTGGCAATGAGATCAGACAGCTGTTTAACACAGTCAGCTGATGGTGAATCTGTCTCTTTGTCTGCAGTTTTCTTCTGATGGATCACAGCTTCCTGGTTCCTTAAAGTGACCTTGAGTTGCTCAATGATACTGATGCAAACAACCACAAAGAAACATTAGAAACATGTTGAAAAAAAATCAAAGTTTCTGTGTTTATTTCTTGTATCCTTACTTGTCTTTCTCCTGCAGGGCCTGCTGCAGGTCTTGGACTGGGCTTTGGGCAGGGACAGTGGTGAAGGTGCTTGGTGAACCCAGAGCTTGGAGCTGTTTTTCCATATTAATATTCCTGACCTTCTCCTGCTCAGCGATGGCCGCCATCTTCTCAACCTCTTCCTCTGCATTTTGCAGACACTGACATGGAATGAAAAAATAAATGAGACAGCGCACAAAGCAATTAACATCACTGCTGATTATCATACCTGTCCAACACTGTACTGCAACCTGGATAACGAGATCTTAAATCAAACCAATATGGGCAGATTGTTCTTCTACATGTATGCATGACTTTGGACACCAACAAAAAAGGCTTGAATCTTGAATGTTGAAAAGAAAACACTTGCATTAACCCCAGGAATGGTGTACAGTAACACCATACATTAATTAGCCTATTCAGACAATCTTTAGACAGGGGCTTCGGTTATCATGATTTTTAAGAGCTGGAGAAAGTATTTCATTGGAGATTAAATCGCTGCTCTCAGTAGGTCTTCTACACCAATTACCAATGGCAAGTTTGAATATTTGGTCAGTAACTTTATAATACAGAGTCCAGTGTTCAACAGGTTCACCTGTTCCAGGTCAGCTATCCTCTTGCTAAATGCATCCCGAAGGGCATCCATGTCTCTCTGAGCTTGCTCTCTCAAACGATGTGGTTCTCCTGATTCTCGACCAGCCAGACTCTCCAACGCTTTGCTGTGAAAACATTCACAAAACATTTGCTCATGTGCATTTTTTAAGACTGGTCTTCCATGATATATTCCTGCCAACTTCGATCTAGTTTTTGTCGGTACAGTAGGACTGCACAGGGAACAATACTCACGATGCAGACACGAGCAGCTCCTGTTTCTCTGCAAGCTCTCTCTTCATAGACTCCAACTCCACCTTGAGCTCAATGTTCTATAAACAGACAACATTCAGCGCATTATAGCACAATTTGCACATCTGGAGTCATACAAATGGGGAAAAATATTAGACTGGAGATTAATACTAGAGACTCTTAAGAATTATTCTCCCTGACAACTGCATTGTTAATAAAACTTAAAAAAATAAATCTCAAGTGTATACATAAAGATATTTGATTAATAAATGAGAAGATAAGAAACACAAGCAGCCCTAAGGAGAACAGGAGATTCCAATGTGGTTACATCTCACTCACAAAATAAAAAACTAAAAAAACGAGCAATGAAAACGCAAGACGGCTGTTCTAACATCATAAATGAGATTTTGTTTGATCCAGCTGTTGTTGTGGATGGAACTGTGATCTCAATCAGTCCTGGTAGGAAAAACTGAGTCACCTGCAACATTAAGGCACTGAGAGGCCATATAAAAGCATGACCAAGACATAGAGGCTAAAACACATATTTGCATACTAAAGCAGATACACCACCGTTTTGAATATGTCCTCAGTGGAGTCGTCACATTTCTGCTGCATGCGCTCCTCCATGAAGTAAATGCGCAGCTTCAGGTTAAAGTTCTCTTTCTTCAGAGCTGTGATTTGCTGCAGATGATCAACAAAAACATTTTAATATACAGGAAATAATTCATAATTTGTTACATTTTTAATCCAGTATATTAAAATATCTTATCTTTCAATTTGTCTAAAAATTAAATCTGTGCATTTGACTTTGCCTGAATATTATGAGAAAACAGGATTAGGACAAATAATTTGGGTCAAAGAAAACAGCAGTAAAGCACTTTATCTGTGCAGAAAAGCGGGCTGACGTATTTACATGGCAGACAAGAACCATGTGTATGGTTATTGTTAGAATGAAGGGAGGCCTTCATGCTTGTATGTGTGTTTGAGTGCTAATGTGTGTGTGAAGTAGACTGTGCATCATTGTGCTGCGGGCTCAGAACAGCATACATCTGGTAATGGGGGTTGGGTGGACTGTCAAAAGGGAGGAGGTAGAAGTCTGGACCCCTCCGTAAACCTCTGATCAAGCAGCCAGCCGTGCGGGCCAAAACAATCTGAGCATGCATTCCACTCAAATGCTGAAATATAGGTTTCAGCCCACCTCAACCTTACTCCTACACACACACTTCATTACTAAATGTCCATAAATGGTCACTGTCTTGGTTTTAGCCAGACTGAGGATATTTAATAACTCTTGGTTAACTACATAACCCAATCCATGTTATACAGAACCATTTTTGCAAACAAACAATCAAAAAAAGCATTTTACCACTTGATAAAAACACTCACATTCTCATAGTCCTTCATGGTGAGAGCTTTGATTGGGGACATCTTGTCAGGAAAGGATGGAGCTGTAAAACATCATAGTGACACACTTTTACTCCTTTGAGTCACAACAGCACTGTGG
>JAOXYL010000042.1:11608066-11627074 GCA_028564955.1 Terapon puta
GAAGAAGAAGAAGAAGAAGAAGAAGAAGAAGAAGAAGAAGAGACCCCTGGTCCCATGTGGTGTTGAGTACATTATAACTATTACCCTCCTATTTGTTATCATAAGCGAGGAAGCAAGGAACTGATACGCCTGGTTTCACACTCCACAGATGTAGAGAAATTAATAAAACGCTATTGAGAACTAGAGCTCCAATACTCTTCATTTACTCTGACCTCTAATCTCCACAACCACAGATATTCTTCCTAATCATCAGTGGCATCCGGTTCAATAATGTATGAGTAATAAGTATAGCGATAAGTATTTAATGCACTGACTCTCCATGTGGACTGCTTGTGTGCATCTGTGTGTGGCAATAGACGTCATTGGGTGCCACTGGTTTTCCCCACATGAGGGACCAAACTGAATGCCACGATTTCCCATTTGAAGCACAAGTAAATACAAATGTGATTTCTGCTCAATTAAAGCAAGCGAGCCTGCCTCTGGATTAATTCACGTGGGCAAGATCACATGGAGACGAGCACCAAAGGCAAATAAAAATGGCACCCCTGAAGAATCCTTCCATATAAGTTTAAAATATCAAATTATCTTCTCATTTTCTATTGCACTTGAAGATTATTTCTTTACATAAGATATACATGTATAAAAGTTAATAATAAGCATACATATATATAAATATATATATGTACATTTAACTGATCCCAATTACTTTAATTCTTCTCTTCTAACAGAATTGAATTCCTGGTATTTCCAAAAAAAAGTACACACAGTATACAGACTGTAAAAATAAGTTACTATAATGTCCGCTGATTAACTTGGCCTTGGTCTCCCCTCACTTAGCAATGTTCCAGAGAGATTGTGTGGCATAGAGCCTTTTCTTTTTTTATCTCCAAGCGGACGTACATATGGAGATCCTTCTTGAAGAGCGTGAAGAAACTTTTGCCGTCTGGAGAAGCTATTAGTGCAAGAACTCCCCTGCTCCTCCTCAGCTCTTCCTCAGCCCCCTACTCCCCAAGCTCCCTGCGCTTCCTCCCTCTGTGTCTGCAGTCCAATGGGAGTTTGGCAGAATGAAGCAGGATCTGTTTGGAGGGAGGCTTGTACTCGCTTGGACTGTTTTGCCATGGATTGGACGAAACTGCTCCAATCTCCACACCTTGGGGTAACAATCCACCCCCCAATGCTCAGAGGAGCTTGTGCTACAGCCCTCACAGGAAGCACACAGGACCTACTTCTAGATGGTAATGTGAGCCAGGATTAGTATTGGGGATGTTGTAGATGTCGACCACAGGGAGCAGGGTGGGGTCCAGGGAGTGGAACACAAAATGGGTCTGGTGCCAACGTCCATCGTTCATCTGAAACCAAAATACAGTGGACATGTTTTAGTCCAAAACATGAATGTCATGATTAAGGCAATGCGTTTCAAAGTCTGAAAGTCAGGAATGAAGTCAACCAAGGGGTGCAAAGCCAGATGACATCATCATGGTCCTACCCAGCAGGAGTCTTCTATGACCTCTGGCTCGAGCTCTCCTCCCACTTCAAACACCTCCCCACTCCAGGCCTTGAATCTCACGGACCCCTGAGCTGGCTCATCCTCAGCTGACCTCCAAACCGGGATGTTCAGGCAGTGGATGATGATGTGTTGCACTGCCTCTGAGCTCAGCAGGTGCAGGAAGTTCATCTGGACACGGCCAACGCTGATTGCTGGCTGCTCAAACAGGCAGAACAGACGCCGGTTAACAAGTCTGGTATGTGCTCATGTGTGTAATGTTTTACATTTATTAATCTTAATCATTTAATAGACTTTGCTGATGTAATTGGGGTTATTTCTGTGTCTTAAATACCTTGGATACAGTAATTGGTTTTACGCAAGTCTGTCCACCTCCGGTAAAGTTGCAGGAGACTTCTATTTTATCTGATGAGCAGCCCAGGTTGGGATCAATCCAATAAGTGCCTGAAAATACAAACAGGTTTGGGATAAGTTGTCTATCCAAGCATAAAATGACCCTCTACCTCTTTCTCCCAGAGAACACACTCTCACCATCGTTTAACTTCTGTTCACAGCTGTGCAGGTCCCTGCAGATGCGGGCGGGGTTGTCCCGAGTGCCCAGTGGGTTCTTCAGGCTCTGGATCAGGTTACTGAGGTAGTGGAGGGTCTTAAAGATCTCTGCACCTTGGTCCAGCATCGGCAGGTCCATCACTGGCTTATTCTGGGAGACACATGAAAACATAAGGCCTGTGCACTTTGCAGGACATTAAAAGCCATCATATAAAGATACTCCACTAACCTCAGTCCTGAGTGGAGTGTGTGAATCCATAAACAAAACACCATCCTCTTTCTGCAGAGAAATAACAAAATGATGTAACATCTTAATTAATCAATTCAATTGTGTCTTTAAGATAATACATTATAGTATATCTTAACTACTTAAAGGTGGATTGGATGTAATGAAATCAACAAATATAACATGACTTACAAATGATGGAGGGACCCTCGGGGGACCCTGAGAAGAAAAAGAGTAAAAGTGTTATTTAGACTATGATTCATGTCAGTCAAATTTGACATTATGTTTGTTTGATCTATAAAACCTTTATAGGTTTTAATATAAAATATAAAGATGGAAAACTCACTGGAGGTCCAGGGGGTCCACGAGGTCCAGGAGATCCCTAATAAAATGAAAGATTATTTTTAGGCTGTATGTTGTCAATCAAGTCTTAACAGTAAAATTCAGATGACTTGTAGGAAGACAGTTCTAAGCAAACATACCCTTGGTCCTTGTAATCCCTGTTCAGAGAGAGAAAAGACATATTTCAGCCTGTATATTGTCATTAAATCTACTTTTCATACAGAAGACAATATAAACAAAAACTCAAGAGCATAGATGTGGTAAGAGGTCAAGAAGACTCACAGTCTCTCCACGATTGCCCTTCTCTCCTCTAGGACCCTGAAAAGAGATGCACACAGTCAGTTTGCTGAAGAATGGCAGCAGAGAAAAATGTTAAAGCTTGTCTCGATCAGTGGAATACATACCGCACTTCCACTGGGACCAATAATTCCCATTGGACCAACGACTCCTCCTCTGCCCTGATGGAGAGACACAGTTGAGAAACATAATGAAATAAGACATTCAGTGCAGTTCATCAGTGCAACCTAGATTGGTAGTCTACTCACCATTTCGCCCAGTGGCCCCCTTGGTCCCCGTATGCCCTTTGGCCCAAAGTCTCCTGGAGGCCCCTAAAATAAGTGAAGTAAAGATTTATACACACTCAACGTTACTTTTGTGAAATGTCTTGTTACACACGGACTCCCACTGTAGCCCTAACTATATCTATGTCTCATTATGGAACATTTGACATCCACTGTTTCCATATTTAATACAATGTTTCCAGCTGTCCTAACAGACTTTGGCTTTGGACTTTGCCTTCTCTGCAGTGATTTCCATACAACTGAATCTTTTTCTTTTTTACTACCACTCAACCAGACACAGTTGGAATGTGTTTATGGTGCATGATGGAAACGTTACTTCACGCTGGTGTTATTTTTGAAAATCACACAAAAAATGATATACAAGCATGCATGCTCCCAAAACTGATGTTAGTGGGTTTGCTCCAGAAAAGAGCAACGATCACGGGTCAGGGGCAGGAAGTGGGAGGAAATGTGTTAGTTAGATCTAAAGGGTGCTGTCTATAAAAGGGATTTGGTTATGGGAGAGAGCAGCCTGTGATTTTGAAAGACAAATGTTTGAACAGTTATACATCAGCCAATGTTTCTTTGATGTATGCTTGAAATATGATATATGTGTAGTTATGTAATAGCTTACAAAAAGGATACATACACACATCTGAATCCTAAAATGAGACATGTTTGTAGTAGTTCAGTGCTAAGAGACTAATTCACTTTCTGAAAAGACTTCTCTAGTTTAATTTCTAAGGGTGGGAGCAATAAATCAAACAGAACAATGGCTCACCCAAAAGGGCTTATTACATGGGTATTAAACAATTACTAAAAACCAACCTGTATGTGCATTACATTTTGAAAGTTTTGATCTGTGGACATAGATTGTGGATGATGCACTGCTGTTCGATGCTAAACATACCCTTGGTCCAAAAACTCCAAGGATTCCCGGAAATCCAGGTTCTCCTGTATCACCCTATGCAAGAATTCAGACAACAATTAGAAACAAAGTGTTTCCAAAGAGATGGTACATTTACAACATATGTTTACATGTATTTATACGTGTCTGATACTCACAGGTTGTCCTTTGGGTCCTTTGTCTCCCTGTGGCCCTGGCAGTCCCATTCCACCCCTGAAGCCTCTTTTACCTGGTGGTCCACTCTGGCCACGAAGACCCTGCTCACCCTGAATAGATAAATAAATGAGGAAATGACTGTGAGTAGACACACAGGCAGTTAACTGGTAATATAAAGAAAAAGTCATACAATATAGCAATTGCATGGCATACCACTATATAAAATGCTACAATGTGCATTGTATTTTGCTCATGCATTATAATTATTCTATTTTGTGATGTCTAAATGCAGCTACAGGGCATGCTACTTTTCTTTCTTACCTTTGGTCCAATGCCCCCCTGATCTCCTGGGAGTCCCGGAACACCTGTTTTACCACGCCCACCAGCTTTGCCAGGAAGACCAGCCTCCCCATCATCACCATGCTCTCCCTAAATACATATCATGAGGCAAAATGAATGGAAATGATCGCTAACTCAAACAGATTACAAACCCTTGGCTTGATAGAGGATGGGTCTAGAAAAATGTTTTGTCTTACCGGCATGCCTTTACTGCCATCTTTTCCTGGGACTCCATCCACCCCGGGAACACCCTCCTGTCCCTCCCGGCCCACCACACCTCTGGGACCAGGAACACCACCACCACCCTGAGGAGAAGAAATGACCGGTCAGAAATCTAGACCAATGGTGAGTTTCTTGCTTCTGTTTCATTGGTCTTTACTTTCAACGTGTCTGGGTTAATCTGCTCAGATGATTTATGTTTGTGCCTTATTTCTAAGTGTTCTGTTCATGAATAAAACTTTTCAAAATTGCTTGGAGTATGAAAAAAACTTACCTCTGATCCTCTGGTTCCTTTTTGTCCTGACTGGCCCTTTTTGCCTTTCTGACCCTTCAGAGAGACAAGATGTTTTTAAGGTGAAATAAGATTATTACTCCTCCGCATGTTGTTCTTAGTGCCAATGAACTACAGTAACATTTTACCAGATACTAGTGTAAAACATTTCTTTCTCAAGCCCAACAGAGAAAATGACAGTGCTAGGATAAAATGACAGTATTCACAAGCTGATTCATAAGCATTTCAGTGGCTGTTTTCTTTAACTGAAACCTGCTGATGGTTCTGCAACTATAATACAACAAATTGAGTTAATCACTCAACTTCCCATACAAAACATACCATAAAAAAGTGTGAATATTCTTTATACTTCTACGTCACATAGAACAATGGGAATGACTCCAGCTCCAGATAGAGCTGTATATCAAGCTATAACTCTTTAAACATGCACATGGAGGCAAAATTACCCGCTGTCACACACAACAAACACACTGTAGGTTTTTGTTTTGACATCCTTACTTGATCTCCTTTGGCACCTTTTGGTCCTTGTTGCCCACGAGGTCCAGGCTGTCCCTAAAATTGTGAGTTATGTTAATGAAAGTGCATTAAGGTGACTTGTGTGGGCATGCCTGCTGGTTGTGTGTGCAGACATAAATGACAGATCTGAGTCTTGACACTCACAGGTAGTCCAGGAGCTCCAGGTCTGCCTCTCTCCCCATCCACACCAACTTGACCCTGAGAAAGAGTAACAAGAGCATTGACTACAGAAATTCAAATACTATGGGTCATTTTCAGATTGACTTAAGTGATGGAACTTACTTTATACCCCGGGTCACCTGATTCCCCTCTCTCTCCTCTATCACCTGGAGGACCCTGATAAACAGAAATCATGTGAGTAAACATCCTATAGCAGAATAGAAGGAGTAAGAAAACTAAGGAAGAAAACGAACTTACGATGTCACCTTGAGGACCAGGAGGACCTTCTACCTTCCCATCATCTCCCTGCTCGCCCTGCAGATGAAAATGAAAACAGTGAGAGTGTCGATGTTTTATGAAAGACACGCACCCCTGATGTCTCAGCACACTGTATAAAGGTCTCTTAAATAAATTGGAAATTTTATTTTAGCATGCCTCCTCTTCGAAGTGCTCACATGGCTTATCAAAATGCGTGACAAATAAGTTCTCTCTGCCTTTGTTAAAATAAAAGCTGTGATGTATTAACAGAATGTCATCTTTGATGCACTGAGGTATCATAACAATGCTGATCAGCACAAGCTGCTTACAGAGAGAAGTGCATTGTGGGATTCTTTCACAGCTCAATGAAAAACATTTGGTGTCACTGATCCAATTTGTGGCCAGTCCAAACTGGTGCTGGAATATTCCGGGAACAGGGTGAGATACTGAAGATATAGACAGTATTACACATAAAGTAAGCGAGGTGTACCTTTTCACCTTTTGGTCCAGGAGGCCCCATGGGGCCTTGTGGTCCCTGATGCCCCTGCAAAGACAGATGAAAGAAATCATGTTACATAAAATGAAAAACCAGATGTAAACAGCCTGATTAGTTTGGTTAAAGCTTGTGGTTAAAGTCTAACATCATGCAGACACTTGCCTATCATATAATATCTTACCTCATAACCTGCAATACCAGGTTCTCCCTGTTGGCCCATTCGACCAGGAGCTCCCTAAAAGAAAACAAATGTTTGGGCACTTTAGGTAATTTAGAACATTAGACATTTAAAACTGCATGCGATTTAAAAAACAAATGATAATATCTGTCATTACTGTTCCACTTTACCACATGTCCAATGGTTCCTCTGGACCCCTTTGGTCCAACAAAACCTGGTGGTCCTGTTTTCCCCACTGGCCCAGTCTCCCCAAGGTGACCTTGCTGACCTTTGGCACCCTAAACACACAAATGTTTAAGTTACAGAATAGCTGACTGCATAGCATTTCCGTCCTTGAATGTGTATAATTTGGGTTTTTGGAGGTTAAACTGTCATCAAAGGTGGTTTGAATTTCATACCTTTGACCCTTGTTTGCCTCTCTCCCCAATTTTGCCAGGTTTGCCTTCTGGACCCTTCAGAGAGAAAACAAAGTTAAGAAACAAAGTTAAGAGTCTGTGGAAGGCACTTTGCTAAAAATATGTTTAGGAATTTGACCAGAAAGACAGACCACTTACTCTGACACCAGTGAGTCCGGGACTTCCAGGTGGGCCCTCCTTTCCCTTTAGCCCAGTTTCACCTTTTTCTCCTTTGTCACCCTCCTGACCCATGTCGCCTTTTTCACCCTGAAAATATGCATATAAAACACATACTTAAGTTTCTGCATCTAAAACAGGCAAAAAAGCAGTTTGAGCAGTGCAGTATATGGTATATACGGTGGAGTTGTCCATATCCTAAAAATGTTACATCAAGGACATTTTGAGAAAATGCTTCACCTTGGATCCATCTGGACCAGATGGACCAGCTTCTCCTTCTAGGCCTGGCTCTCCCTGTTATTACACAAACATACACACAAAGGTTTATAAAATGAACACTGTCACCTGTTAAGGATGCAGATATTTAATGGTGATAAACATACCCGCGGTCCCATTAGTCCCTGCTCTCCGATGTTCCCAACAGCTCCAATGGCTCCCTGACACACACAGAGAAAGACACAGGGCACAGAGAATCATCATTGATATCAGTTTGTGCAGTTTGATTAAATTAGTCATGCAATAGTTTATACTAAACCTTGAGGCGATCATCTTGTATTATCACACACAACAACAATATGCAATGCTCACCTTCTCGCCCGGCTCGCCTGGTAGTCCTGGTTCCCCAACTTTGCCTGGAGGACCCTTTATAAATACGTAGAAGGAAGTGAAAGGAAAATGTTGAATGATTTCAGAGAAACATTGAGGGTTAATGACTCCTTGGCATTACATATGAACAATATGTCAGAGTTCCATTACGTTTTCTCTTGAGAGAAGGGAGGGAGGTCAAAGAGAAAGCGCACACCTTTGTAATGTGGGTTAATTAGTTTAATTGGGCCGATTACTTCAGTCAGAAAGTGTTATTATTCACTGGTGTCGGGTGAGCAACAGATGTCACATATTTAATCATTTAGTCTTCACAATACCCTTTGTGTGTGTGCAGATGAACGCTAGTGACCTCCTCTCAAAATGGAATATGCATGCATACATATGCAAGTGTGTGTGTGTGTGTGTGTGTTTGCAAATTCTCTTACCTTCTGGCCAATTTCTCCTAACAGCCCTACAGTCCCTGGTGGCCCAGGTGGTCCCTGTAGATGACAACACAAACACTTGATTGATAATCAGACCCAAAACCAACAAGGGATATTTTCACGCTAAACAACATCAGACTCTAATTATAAAAGTGCAAAAAACAAGAAATCTCTGGGTGATGTTGATCGTGATGAGCCAGCAGCAGATAAATCAGCGAACCATCTGGACACAGTTTGGCTCTGTGTGCGATGACTAACTGCGTCACTAATTATGCATCTCAGACAGTGATGCTTTGCCGTGAATACTGTTTTATCTCAGTATACATGAATAATGTCCAGTGCCTGGTTGACTTGCATCCAGTCCAAACAATAGTAAATGGAATAACTGAAGTCACCTGTGTGGTCTTTAATTCATATTACTGGTTAAAAGCCAAGAGAACATTAACATCGGGGCACAGAAGAGTATTGTGTATCAGTGAAAGCAGAATAAGAGATGACACAATGGTGATGATTGGGAGGAAAATAGGTGATTGTTAAGCAATGTGTAAAAGGAAAGGGTTCATATTTATAGATGGTTGCTCGGATACTCCACTTTGTCCTCCTGTTGTGATTGAATCTTTATTTATGGGGAAGCAAAACAACTTACCTAAATAAACGAAATAGTAAACAAATTCTTAATAACTCTCAAAACTGTGCAGATAAAAATGTATTTTATACCTTGTAGTCGACCTGCTCAAGCAATTGTATATTTCTAATTTACATCTACTAAAAACTGTACTACAAACTAAATTCATTTGGAACTTAGTCTCTCACAAAATATTTGTCTTTACTACTGTAGGAATAAACAGTCTTCTGTATGAAGTAAACTGCATTCAGCTGCCTCAGTGTCCCCTTGAGACAGTACTGGCCGGAGATCCATGTTTTATTTAATAGGAAACAGGAGAATATCAGCCTGTGATTCATTCATACCAATGAAAACAAAGAGGGTGCCTGTCTCTAATACAGTTGAACTTCATTCAGCGTGCTTTCAAGACAACAAACTTTTTAATCTGTCTTTTTCTGTTCTGCCTCTTTAAGTGCACATAAAGCAAAAACACAAGATGGACAGCAAATCTTTTACAGGAAAATTTGCACACATCATGGGGGTAATCACATGTGCTTTCCCTGCAAGTTCAGCAACTCATCACTTTTAGCAGCACTATTAATAATCTGTTTCTTTTTCAAAAAGCAGTCAGTCACCTATCATGCTTGCATTTCGCTCTCCTGCCACTGCAAAATAGCAGCATGTCCAACAAGGGTGAGACAATTCTCTGGCCGCATTGGAGGAAACATTTAATACAGGCGAATATATTCTTAATAAGTACTAAAAAATGTCTCATAAACTCCTTCCTGGCTGTGATATTTTGGAGCTAACAGAGCTGGGCAGAGACAGCCCGGGTGCTGTGTGTTGCCAAAGACAAACAAATAAAACTGGTAAGTATGGTTATGAGAAATGGAGAGGAAGTTTGATGTGCTAAAGTGAGAACTCTGCAAAAGACTGAACCTCAACACAGACACATTAAAAGAAAGAAGGGGAAAGGGACAGGAGGACATCAAGTTATTTTCGGGGGGGTTTAACTATGCAGAGAAGATGAGCTAACGGGATGCAAGAAAGGATGGAGAGAAGGTTGGAGGGTCATACCGGCTCGCCAGCTATTCCCTTGTCCCCTGGAGGTCCTGAGGGCCCCTGGATACCCTGTACAGAGGAGGGTAAGTGAGATCAGAATACATCTACATGCCAACACATCATTTGACATTGACATTTGACAAGTGCAGAATATAGCTGGCTGTTGTTTACACAAAGAACTTCAAAAGTAAGGTATTGCTTTTGCCATGTTTCATCTTTTTCAAATGTGATTAAGCATTTCATAGATTCAAATATGTATTTATAATTAAACAATATAACACTCATACAGTATTTACAGAGTGTACTGTACGCAACAGGAAACCTGTTGC
Source organism: Terapon puta (assembly GCA_028564955.1). Classification (NCBI taxonomy): domain Eukaryota; kingdom Metazoa; phylum Chordata; class Actinopteri; order Centrarchiformes; family Terapontidae; genus Terapon; species Terapon puta. The sequence goes on from JAOXYL010000042.1 coordinate 11,618,363, forward strand.
TTTGTGGTCCACTTGTGCATCTGCTCTAAAACTCAAGTATTACAGTGTTTGTCATTTATTTCCTTGTATTGTAACTGTGAACTCACAGGAAAACCTTTAGGTCCAGTTTCCCCTGACTCTCCAATCTTCCCCTGTAGGGACACAATAAAAGGCATAATACATAAAACAAGACCAGTTAGATAAGTGATAAGTACTTGACAAAGAACGTACATGAACATACAGGGCAAAATTTACTGATGCTCTTCGGACATGTTCGAAAGACATGTCATCTATGTAGTAATGATAACAACATTTTACAACACAAAACAAAGAGGGTAAAGAGAGTTGTTTAAGTTGACCTTGATTTTCATTGATTCATTCCATGTCATCTTCTGTCATTTCTTTCCATTTGCCCCAAAGTTAATCCACTGACCTCTACTGCATTAGATTTATAAACCTTTCTATACATGAACATCATTTGGATTTATATATGCCCAAATCATTTTCAGAAGTGGACTTTAATTGGAGGCTAAGGAAATATTCTGAAATCCCACCAATGAGTGGTACATGTATGTAAATCTGTCCCACAGTCTATAGAAACCTCCCAAGGATAGTTCTCTCCTCCAAAGTCATATGTTGTTTCTGACTGCGGGGCTCTACACCGCTGGTATCATGTAGGTCCTCTAAATCACTCTGATGCCTTGCCTCTCCAGAGGAACATAAGCACCAAAAAAATATATGAGAGGAAGGAATGGAAAACTAGAAAAAAATACCCAAATGCCTTACCTGTGGTCCAGGAAAACCAATTTTTCCTGGAGGACCATCAGGACCCTGTGGAGAGAGGGAGAATGAGAGATAGCCCTGTGTAGAGAAATGTCAGTGTACTGTATATTTCCCACAATCTATAGGGATGGAGAAGATGTGCAGCTTGCTATTTTTGGTACAGAAGATACATTTAATCCTTTAAGAATCCATTATAGGGTCAGGGTGATTTTTTTTTTTTTTACATTGTTGAATGGTCTTTACTCAGTTTGACTGTGAAAAATATCCATATGAATGCACGCAATCAAGTCAGATTTCTTACCGTCTTGCCCTGTAACCCCATCTCTCCTGTTGGACCGTCAGGCCCTATCGCTCCCTGAAACACAAGACAGCTGTCACTTCACCAACAGAGGTCACTGTAACACAGTTGGATAGCCACAACACAGCGTAAATAAATATCTCTGTACATCGCATTGATGCCAATTACACCCCCATTTTGGATGCCACAAAGCTGCAGTCTTCAGGATGAATATGGAAGTAAGGTACATGTAATTGTGTGTAGACAATGTAGAAATAGCAACAGGTCTCTCTGTGTGGTGTCACATATGGCCGTGGTGGTTAGTGGTCTATGACTGACATTATTTTACTTTGAGAATCAGGGCACAAAGTCTGCGCTCACACAGATACATACTGTTCACACTTAAACACACATGCTGTCAGAACAGTCTGATGTTTAGATTACATTGGTGCAACTGTCAAACATTATCAATCTAAAGTGCTTAAAGACCTGCTCCTCCAGTGAGCAGTGATAATAAATGGGAGCCAGGCAGTGGACCAATACAGTCCATCTGCTCTGCACCTGCACCCCTGCACAACTTTTTCCCATCTATCTTGTGGAAGATGCTGACTCGCTGACACTGTGAAGACCCTAAGCGGCTGAAACCGTGATGCTCTCCATCTTAGCGAACAGGGATCATGAATAACAAGTGGTAAACAAGTGATTTTCTCAGGATCATTAGTTATTTGAAAGGAGCATGCAAATATAACATGACACAGCCACACAGGAGCGTGAGTGGTTGATGACTGAGCACAGTGGGAGTTTGGCCCGCGGAGAACGCCACTAGCTGAAGTGCTATAAGCCTATTATACATAGAGCTGGATAAGCAGTGCTCATTAACATTCCTGTCTGGGGTACCCGCTACCCACTGCTTGCGTTTACATAGCCGGATTAGCCGATGTGTAGGGAAAATATTTCACCCTATCAGGCCCCAGAAAAACACATTGATTCAAATATCATGCTTCAAAGTTAATTCATTACACTGGGTTATTTGTAACAGACAAACAAAAGCAGAAAAGCAACACCAGGAGCAAAAAAACCCATCTATTTAAATAACAACAACTGGCTGCACAGAGGGAGGGATGATGAGATTAATATGTTATTCAATATGGAAAAGATTAGCTGACGAGTAATTAGATACAAGGCATGATTAGTCAGATTGGTGATTCCTCAAGGCTGACATCCACAGGTTTGGGTCCACCTCTCCAAATGAGTGTTATGCATAAGAATAAAACAGAAACACAGAAAAACACATAGCTTTCTGGTTTGCTCTGATGCCAACATGCAGGTTTATCTCTTGTCACTGATTCAACAATATTTCGATGTTCCAACACGGTCCAGATGTTACATTGCTGCTGGCATTAAGGCTGTGTGCCTCCAGCCAAGTAGCTGACATCTAAAAGACACATAATGGTGCTGAAGATGTTTTATTCAGGGTTGAAATCACCTTATAAATGACACAATCTTTCAAGTCCCAGATTATGTTTCATCAATAAAGACATCAGACAAAAAGTCTGTCTTTGGCTTTACAGTTAAAGTAGATAACCTTAATGATATGTGGAGGACACACACACACTTTTATTCTAAAAGATGTTGCATTTCATGTGCAGACACAGCTTGTGTGTGGTTGAGGAGTGGGCATGAGACACGTGTGTGTCTGCGGTTGCACGTCTGTGAGACAATCACATCTCTACATTTTACTGTTTGCTACGCTTGTGGTTTCTGAGCTTGGGACTACCTAACATAAGTCATGAAGCAGGCGGATTTATTGGCAGTGGAAGCTGCTGACATTAGATTAATTGAAAACACAGCTTGAGACATGAGCGTGTGTCCAGGCCAACTGCAGTGAGGCCCATCTCTCACGGGCGCCACAGATAGAGAAGCTCAGCGCTATTTCATCCCACTTTCCAGCTGGCTCAGTGGACCACACCGATAAAAGACAACTTTTGAGAACCTTTGAACTCCACAAGAGAGCAAATAAAGGGCGGAAGATGTATTATACTATATTGCAAGCAAAAGCTAAATAGTGGCTAACACTGTCAAGCAAAACTGACCCTGCAAAACTCTGAACCAGGTATTAATAACAGCCTTTGTATTGTCTTAGAGTCCACTTACTTGCATACTCTCAGTGAACAAGTATTTATTCACTGTATGCTGTTCAATGGCCAAATTTTGTGATCACCATTATCTATCTGGTCTAAAATTTCTGTTGGTGTTATTTAGCCAACTAAAATTCTAACTGTTCTCTTATTTCCATCTGTCACAACATACTCTTTTATATGATTTCACTGTCAATGAGGCTGTAGAGTCATAATTTCAATAGTCTCAGGTGATGGTATGTATCTATAGCATATTCATTTTGTTTCTGTTGATGTGACATTTTCATTGACTGTTTACCTCCCATTGTTTAACAGAAAAAGGCACAGGTGTAACAAACAGCAATGATTATTTTAGTCACATAGGATTGCCAGTGAGTCATGTAAGTGTCTTAATTGATAATAATCATTAATCATTATTAGTATTACAAATAATAAAAAAAAACATTTAATTAGTTATGACAAAATCTCTGCAATAATTAAATCAAAATGACTATTTGAACCTTCATAATGGTTATGTCATTATTGTATCATGTATGATGTAAGATGATTATCTAGATACACATACATTTTCTCTGTAATGCCAATGGCCACTGGAGGCTGTCAGACATTAAATGTCATACTTTGCTAGTGTGATGGGAAAATGGCCCCCACAATTCTATTGTTATCTCAGTCCTTTCAAGTTTCACACCTTATGAAAAATATAAAACCAAGATGTATTTCCATAGCTGATTCTGGAAAGGTTAAAAGACCTAAAATTGACTCTTGTGGGTTTTTGTGAATGGTGTTTAATCTTCAAACCCAAAATGATGGAAAAACTTCATACAAAAAAAATGATACAATCCTTTGCTAATCCCCTCATAAATCCTGCTTCCCCAGTTTGCTAAATTTATCTGCCAGGCAGTGCCAGAAAAGCTCTAAAAAGTCAGGTCACATTTTCCACGACAAACATTATGTAGCTAGATTGACGGCCGGCCCTTCGTATAACTAGTAGTCATTGTTCTATTTTAATGAAATAAAAAAAAAAGAGCCGTTTGTTCGACAATGCTGGAGCTCTCCCAGCAGTTATAATGAGCCCTGACTTCTGAAAAGGATGAAACAGACTCATGCTTTGACTCTGGACCAGAAATTGTGTTACGCAAGCGGCCGTGTCCATTAAACACACATGACCTCAGTTGGGAGGCAGTTCCATATCACTTCATTATGTTCCCCCGCTAAAGTTTTTCCAGCGGCTCGACAACGGCGATGGTGCGCACCCACCCACCCACGCGCATTAAAGCAAACACAAAAACTGCAAAGTGAGGCGTGTCTAGACTCTGTTCTTCAGACTGGGAGCTATGATACACTGACTGCTGAACACTAGTCAAGCCAAGCAGCAATAACAACAGGTGTGGACTGCAAAACTTACCCGCAAGCCTTTGGGTCCTCTGGTACCGGCTGGCCCAGAAGCTCCAGGAGGGCCCTGGCGAACAAAGAAAAGGGGGGATAAAGGGGAAAAGAGGACGGGTGGGGAGGGAGGGAAGGAGAGATAAAACAAAGGTTTACACTGACAGAGCACAGAGCCCCCTGGCTGTTGACCCTGGGGGGCAGCCTGACCTCAGGAACACACTATGGGGTTTGTTGTTAGATCTGTCACTCACACCAATTAAAGGGCCTGCTCTGGAATCCTGTCCCGCTGCACCCCAGAGCCCCATATTTATGTTTGTTTTGGTGGCTCAGGGCCCCCACCTTCAAACCTGGCCATGGCGAGGACACAGCAAGGGGAAACGAAGGGCAGGGGCAGCTTCTAATTGGTTATAGGTGTTGGGCTTTTGACTGACAGAAGGGTAATGCAGGTTCAGCAGGAGGCTGCCAGCTCTTATCATACTCAGAGAATCCCTTGCTGCAGACTGTTATTAATACTACATACCATCATCTGCAACGGCTAAAGAGATGTTTTTATGCACGGATACAAACATATTTTGTTTATCTTTGAGCCTTTTTGCAACTGTTCTCTCTTTTCTCAGATGCAGCTGTATTTCTAAAACCACTGCTCACCTGTGAACTATGAACTACCACGTGCACAGTTGACTCATTGAAAAGGGGTGACACAGTGCAAAATGAGCAAAAGAGTGGTGACTTACTGGTCTTCCTGGCGGTCCTGTAGGTCCTGTCTCACCTGGTGTCCCTGGGTGACCCTAGCACATGTACACAGACACACACACAGTGTCACACAGAACTCCAGTACACAATAAGAGTAAGTATTTGGGAATAATAGTGGCATTTAGGACTATTTTTGGTTGCCGCACAAAATAATGTAACTCTAAACATCTGACCTCAACGACGTCAAGTTTCTACAAAGTTTTCAAATGTGAGTTTATTCGACAGGCGTTAAAGACCTCTTAAAGACCTCTAAAATCTCTTGCTCTAAATTCAGTTTGATTTTAATTGGGGTAATAAATTGGATTTCAGTCCCACAAACGCACACACGCACACACACTGGCATCAGTACAAACATACATCTGCAGAAATGCTCTGCACACTAGAAAGCACATTTACTATAACGATATGAGACAATGGGGAAAAGGGAAAAACAGAACACCCGAGGAGATGATTTTATATCTGAAAACATACTGCTTTTGGCTGCTTGTCTTTCTCTTTCACTGGCCCTCAGTTCTTGGCTGGCTCATTTGTAAAAGCATAACTATGTAATGGGGAGCATTTTCAGTCTGACCACTCAGATCAGCTGAGTGCAATAAAATCCATCCAATATGCAAACCTATAGCACAGTAGGCAGCTCTGATCTCATGCACCCACCGGGATAAATCATAAATGCCTGCAGTGTGAGCTCTCTGTTAGCAGCTATGTCAGCTCCCTTCACTTTGTGTGATGCAGTCTTTTCCAGAGGGTCTGTTTCTGTTTTGCAGCTGAGTGAGCGGCACAACAGAGGACTTCCTTATAACTGTGTGTGTGTGTGTGTGTGTGTGTGTGTGTGTGTGTGTGTGTGTGTGTGCGTGTGTGTGTGGTTAAGTCCTGAGAGAAATCCAACTGGCTGTCAGCCAGCAGGAAACTTCCCTCTGTTTGAGCAAGAATGATGACTAAATTCTTTTCCAGTCAAACAGTATACATTGGACAGTCCATATCAGATAAAGATACTACTTGAGAGAGAAGACACTTGCTTTGTTTTGAAAGAACGAGGTAGTTGTGTAACAACGGTGGATTAAGGGCTGTGAGACACATCACATCTTTTGGGGGTGTTCTGCAGACTGAAGACAGAATATGCATGGATGTCTGAAATTTTGCTTCTTTGCTTCTTTGTTCTTTTGTGCGTATCTCAATAATAAGTCAGCTCTTCCTTTGGCCATTGAACACTGTCAAGGAGGTAAATTGTTGGAAGTGATCCACTGGAATTATTTCTGTCTCTGTAAAAACCAATGTAACAAATTTTCCATCGTACAGCCTCCTGCCAAGTGCCAAACCACTGCTTGCTGTAGAAAACATGGTCCTAAGTCCACAGGATGACGTGCCCCCTTTCCCCCTTGGCATATTATGATATTGACCTAATTCCACACATCAGCATATTCCCATGGGAATAACACACACAGTTTAGTTTAAGATAGCCATTTCTCAGGATTTTCTAAATGGCACCACAACCAGAAAATGGCTCGTAGGCTCATATTTTTCAAATGGCGGCCTTTACCAAACTTAAATCCCTCGTCTCTGTGTTGTTCATTGTGCCTTACCGTAGATCCCTTTTCTCCAGGTGGTCCGGGAACACCCATCTCCCCTCGATCCCCCTAAACATACACAAGCACAATGTTTAGCCTTCAAAGTCACCTTCTGAGGGACTTGTAACATCTAACAATAAATTTACGAGTTATTTTACCTTCTCTCCTGCCAGTCCTGCCTCTCCCACAGGTCCGATGAAGCCCACCAAGCCCTGAAATACAGAGACCCAGTGTTGGATGGATGAATGAATAGATATTTGGAAAAATGGAGGTGGCTGTGTCAAGGTTTCTTACCCTTTCTCCCATTGGTCCAACTTTTCCTGGGATGCCGGGCTCACCCTACAGAGACAAAAAAACATTATTTGTCATTTGTCACAATAATGAAATAACTTTCTGAATATATCTTTCTAGAAAAGAGAAAAAAAAAGTTGTTAATGTTGATTTTATTCACCTTAACTCCCTCTGGCCCCACCTTCCCAGGAAATCCTTTTCTGCCCATTCTCCCCTGCAAAAGGACATAGCATAGAAAAATAAACAGTGATTTACAGACCTGCCCTTGCCAGTTAATGCACCATTAACGTTTCTCACAGATTCCCGATGAATATAAAGGAACTGCTTCCTATGAGATGACAGTTTGAAGAGAGAGCTGGGAAGTAGTCTACAGCTGTTCCGGCTCACTGTACATGCTACCCAGATATGCTATGGCGTGTGTAGGTAATGCCGACAGTACATTTTGGCAGGCTGTGAAAGTGTTCAAGGACTGTAATGTTCCTCTTGCACAGACAGTAATTCCTGGGGTTAAGAGGGGGGCTAAGTGCTTTTTTTTTATCAGCAATAACTCCAGGTCACAAACGTCTAAGCCAAACTCCTAAAGACTGAGTGACTCAACGATTCCAAAGTTTGACTCCAGAAAGGTCGGCAGCCCTCATCAGGCGGTACGGCCTGATACTGTGTTTCCCCCCAGAAGCACACAGCAGATTCTTGTAGTAACATGAGAATTAATACGAGTTGTCCGGGATTTGTGACTTATCACCTGATTTAGACTTAAGTCGGCGACTGTCAGCATCAACCGAAGAAAGAAGTTGGGAGAAAGAACAGAAACTGCAGCGAGACAGAGGGATGGAGATCAAATAACAAGGTGTGGGGGGAAAAAAAAGTTTAAAAGGACAACAGAGGTAAAGAGAGGGTGAGCCGAGCGTTGAAGCTAAAAGACAGCTGGCGGAGGAGACGGACGAGGTGGAGCAGTAGGAGGACCTGTGGCACCTGGCCAGAGATCAATCACAGCTCCTGAAGGAGTCATACACCACTTCCCCTCGGATGGAGGAGAGGAGAGAGGGGGTTAGAGAATGAGACGAGTGAGTGGGTGGGAAAAGAAAGGGAGGGGAGGTGGCGAGAGTGAAAGAAAGTACTGGGTGACTGGGAGCAGGAAGAAGTAAAACATAAACTGATGGAGAAAAATGGCAGCATCTGGGATAATGAAAACATTTATAAAAAGTTAGGAGAGCACAGTTGAAAGCGCTTCTATTATTGCAATGATCAATTTTCATTGTCATTCAGTAAAGCATTTGAGAAGTAAAGTCAACAAATCACATATTTCTGCAGTGGTCCATTAACATCTTCTAGCAGTTTATGGCAGCTGTAAATCTAGCCACCTATAAACATGGTGGTGGCAGTTATCACCCCCTGGTGGCCGAAAATGTGGATTGCATGCCGCCCTTCGTCGTGATCGCACCACCGTCCTGAGACGCCACATAACAGCCTCCATAAAACTTTAGCAATACAAATCTACACCTTCCCTCTAATGCAAACTATGGAAAAGGCAAACTATGTT
>JAOXYL010000042.1:11643151-11663193 GCA_028564955.1 Terapon puta
CGGCGTAACAGCAACACAAGCAGAAATGTGTGTGTGTGTTTTCCATATTTCTGTAAAAGCTCTATTGGTAAGCAGTGCTGTGGAGAGAGAGGGATGGATGCACTTCAGACATGTGGGCGCCGGTGTCTGACCTTTAACAAATTTCCATTTGTATATTCAACAATTGTGCTGTTGGCCTGTTGGGCCGTTATAATGTTGATGAATTTTCATTGGTTTAACTCGTCTACATGTGTCTGAATCAGAATGCCCATCTGTTGGCACTAAGTTGATTTTCTCCTTGAGGTTGATCTCTGTTTTTCGACCATTTTCCAGGATGTGTATTAACCCTATGCCACCCTCGGGGCAGGCGGGGAAACACACACATGCACTCAAAGATACATGTACACCGTCATCTTATTACATGGCTTACTTATAGTACAAACATGTGTAGCGGCTTATGTTCCCAAGCTGTGCTGTGAGGTCCACGAGCCACACACACACACGGACACGCAAACCTACATGCTGCGGGCCGTGGGTATTAACCATAGCCTTCCAACCCCAGCTAGACCATCTCAGATCCTTATCTTACTCATTATGAGCTTGCTAATGAGAGTGGCCATTCCCAGCGGCCTGCCTGTGTTTACAATGCCACTTGCTTAACGAGCATATGTGTTCAATCAGATAAACCCACCAGAATGCTTTTCATTTACAACAGCTCCCTGGTAGCACTCTATAAGTACTTTTCCCCCACCATCATACCCGACTAAGCCGAGGAGTGCCCCAGGGAGCTTTAAGCGCATTTTGGCAGAAATAAAATAAAAGACACATTGTGTCCGCAGATGACATGTCATTCCTCTGACTTGTTCCCAGCCACTCTGTACACGCTTAACTTTGTGGGTGTCCATATGGGCCCTGGCCTCATGTCTGTTAACAACTGTCCACCGCAAATGATGAAAATGTGCCTTCCACTGCCTGTCTGCCTCCACTAGACAGCGTCCCTGGTAGCAGAAATATACCACTCAACTCATTAATCTCTGCTTTCATCTTTCCACCTCGCACTCCAAATTCCCTCTGCAGCGTGGAGCCAGATGATTGCTCAGAGCGATCGTCTGGCTCCATGCATGTGCTGCATGTACAGTAGAACATAAACCCTCCATGCGGCTGTCTGGCGGATCACAGACGCAGCAAACAACTGCATGAGCCTCACTGGACAATTTGGCTGAAAATCTACCCGGCAAAAAAACATCCCTCATCTCATCCAAATGTCCAGACCGCAATTTCAGCAGCATCTTTGCTTAAATGCAGTATCATTATTAAACTCCTAGAATGGTGGAAGACAACAGCAATTTGTTGTTCCTCTTGTGAGACATGCAAGGAAAATGATGGTTGATTTGAAATCTCCCATAATTACACTTCTGATGAGCATGTGGATTTGTTAGTTTGAACAGAGGGCAGGAGCTAAATGGGGGGAGTTTGGTTTGGAGCAGGTCTTGGGGAGCTTCAGACAGATTAATGTCGTACAATAAACTGCCTTACATAAATGAAGGAAATGAGTATGATTAATACACTGTCTATTCCCTGGAGGGAAATTACAGTATATCGTTGTACTTTGTATTCATAGGATGTTCTTGTAGGAGAATTATGTTTTGGACTTAGTTTGACAGGAAATATATCTGTACAAAATCTAAGCTAGGCAGCAATAGCAACAGGACTATCCAATATGATGATTACTCCATAGTACTTGCACATATACTGTATGTAATAACTGTAGGCAAAGAGGCAATGAAAATCATTTATGCTCTATGACTGACCCTAATATCCTCACACATGTCTGTATGGCATATATAGCACTTCTGATAAACAAGGACTTAATAATATCATAACATGCTTGACCTAATAATGTGTCTGAAAACAGTCACATATTTGTAGAATGTAGTATAAGAGAAACCCTTCGTTTGATTAGCTGACCCTTTGTTGTTACAGTCATTATAATCACCCACAGCCCTGGCAGAAAAACATTATTTTCAAATAGCTAGCTTCCAAAATGGATTGATGACTATGACGATCAGCTTGGATAGATATATTCAAGTTGATTGATTTGTTAACTTTGACTTTAGCATGAGGCTGATGACATGGGAACGTTTCACCCAGCACCTGCATCTGCTGGGGTACAGCCAGAACCAGGCTGATCAGTTGAAAGACAGGAAGCAGAGGAGAATAACTTGCCTGGCTCTCTCTAAAGTGAAAAAAAGATGCCAAGCACCACCTCTAAAGCTTCATGTATGAACTTCATGTTGCATCGATTAACAGACCAACAGAAATGTTTTTGGTTTCACATGGTGTTACCTGTTGTTTCTTAATGCACAGCAGCCTGGTGATGTGACCCTTTTTATTTTATTTTTTCAAGTCTATGCAAACCACATCATGACTTGAAAAAATAAAATATCAACGTTCTCATCAGTGAGAAAGCAGACAGTCATGTTTCCCACACCTAAATGACAACTATTAAATTATTTATAAAAGTGTGGATTAAAACCTCTACTAAAGACTGTAGACATTATAAGGTTAGATTGAGTGATGGATATTAGATTGATAAATACAAACCCTCAAACTTTTAGGGGTACTGAGACAAATAGAAGCAAACTATACTCCAACCAGTAATTCTAAAAAAGATAAACTAGATTATCGTAAACTGTAATACAGGGACTTTAAAACCTTGCGACTGAAAGCTAAGTTACACTGCTACAGTATGCTTTGGCTTCAAGGGAGAAAAAGCAGATGTAGCATGAAAGACAGATGTAGAGAAGTTGGGCAAAAAGAGGAGACGAGACGGATCAACTAGCAGTGGGAATAGACATATAAGAACGAAGTAGGCAGTAAGGTGAGACGTGTGGCTTGTAATGCGGCCTTGTAGCTGAGGTTTGGCCCTGTGCGTGTCCCCTCTCCCTGACCCTGCCTGCCATACTGAAAAGCCATTCAGAGTCTGCTTGGTAGAACAAATGTTGTGCAGAGCGGAACATGCTTGGCTTGTCTGACGGTGTAAAATCGCACTCTCCTATCGCACGTTCAAAGCACCACTGCTTTCTCCATTAAAGTTTTCCATGGAAAACCAGCAGCCAAATTCCAGAATTCCCGGCTGAAGTGTCAAGCTAAGGCTGATAAAGAGCCTGTGTGTGTGTGTGTGTGCGTGTGTGTGTAGTTGGGCGTGAGTGAGAGAGACCGAGAAGGTGGAAGGGAAAAACACAGCGGAGAACAGAGGAAAAGCTGCCGTTGTCCTGTTTTCCTAAACCGCAGCTTCAGAGTAACGAGCCAAGCAAGCGAGACGGAGCGAGTCAAACAGCTAGAGAGGTATGAAAAAGGAAGAAACAGCACATGGGTGCTTCAGGGTGGCCTGCTGCTGCGATGTGACTGCAATGAAAAGCAACACAATATTGCTCTTCAATGCTGTGTTGACCTTGTAGCAGGCCTCAGCGTCTCAGCGGAGAGACCTGCATCGGGCCTGGGACTTTCCACCTGAGCTGGCCGAAAAAGGAACAGAACAAAACAAAGCCTGTTTCGAGACAGTGAGCCCTTCCACACAACGGCTCGGACACTGACTCACATCTCTGTCACACTGGCGCAATGTGTAGGCATGTAAGCTCCATTAAATGGCCCGGTGTAAAGTACAGCTGAGACCTGTGAGATGTTATTATACATTGTTAGGCGCAGGAGGAAAATGGGTTAATTAGCAGCTCTGTGTTTGTGTACGGAAAGGAAGCTGACTCCTTGTGGCTAATTTAACAAGTTTCCTCTACAGTCATCATGTCTGTGGTTCATTGACCAATACCTGAGGCATGCTGAGATGATGTCAGAGTGTGTGTGTTGATGAAGTTGCCGTGGCAACAACTTCCAAGGAGCAGCTATGATGTACCCCTGGGGCTGCATTTACTGAGCATCTCAGTGTGACCAGTGTGTGGGTATGTACTCTCAACTTCTGTCCCAGCCAGGCGATCTTACCTTCATGCTAATTAACAATTTGTGACTAATCTCAGAGCCCTAGGAGATGTCAATCAGCTGTCCGTCTTGGACTGGCACACTCAGAGCTGCAGCTCTGATTCACGTCATGTCAGAGTCTGACTTTCTGATAGGCCGTCAAATCACAGCCGTGACTCATTTATCTTAAGAGGACTCTGTGAATGTTTTCCACCGCCTTTACATTTTCCACTCTGACTGAGTGTGTGTGTGAAAGAGAGACAGAGACATACACAGAGAAAAGCAGACTCCTAACAAAAGCCATATGTTAAGCAAGAGGCAGCCGTCCAACTGGAGTCCGGCACTGTGTTACAGAGCGCTGTGGATCTTGGAAGATCAGCAAATACATGCAGAGACACTTCACACCTCTGCTGAAATGCATACAATCTACCTGTTATATTTAATCAATCCACTAATTCATTCTACTTTTGTCTGAAATGTGCAAATGTGCTCTATGCTTTTTGATACCCCTGGTCAGGAATCCCTTCTGTGCTCTAATCGATGTCTGTTTTACGTGCACACACACTGACAAGCATGCTGGGATGCACACAGACACAAACACACAGACATACACAGTGTACACTTTCCCTTTTGACTTACTTTTGGTCTTGTTCCACTCCTGTCTACCAGAAGCTCTGTCCCACTTTTTCTTCCCTACGCTCATGAATCACTCAACTTGCGACTCATGTAACATCTAAGACACTGGTAATTTTGCATTTGAGTGCATGAATGCATGATCCCCGTCCTCTTTTTCCCTGATGACAAAAACCTCCCCCTGCATCCCTCATGACATCCTTCCTGCCAACATTAAGACCCCTCTGTGTTGGATCCAGCCAAAACAGATGGAAGGAATGGTGAGGACAGCACAAAAGGAGAGAGACCAAGAGAGAGCGAGAGATGGAGAGAATTAAGGGGGTGGAGACAAAGGGAGATCTCTACAAAGATCAGTGGGTTTACACACACATACACACAGACAGATGCACGAAAAACATCACATCATGGAGACAATACAAAAACATGATGGTTGTGAAATGGTGACAGTGACTCATGCAAACGCTCTTTTCTGGGCTTCCCCAAACTTTTCAAGGGCCCCACTATTCAAAGTTTGCAGATGTAAGCAACGTGCTCATTCACAGCATCAACTGATAAATGAAAGCATTTAAGAACATTGCAAAGATCTTCAGAGGCTTTGAGGGGGACGGGTCTTACCTTCCGACCCTCTTGGCCAATCAGTCCAACCGGCCCAATAATCCCTGAGTCTCCCTACAACACAAAGCGAGAATGCCAAAAATGCAACAATGACTGATTTCACAAATGGCAAATGGCACAAATGCTAGAAGCTCGCCAAACAGGACGTCGTTAGAAATTAATGTAGCGTGTAAGAAAAGGAGGGACCTATTACCTTCTCTCCTTTAGGTGCTGGCCCAGGTGAGATGCCAGGATCTCCTTTTCTCCCCTAATGAAAAAAAAACACAAAGGTGGACTTTATAAGGGGAAAATTACCTTAACTGCACATATTTTAATCTAACTAACAGACTTATTAACAAAATAATTTCACTGGCCAACACATTTAATTTAGATCAAGGAAAAGGTTGAGTTTCTCAGCTGCCTTGCATTATGCTGACGCTGTGCCCCTGCAGTCACACACACTTCATTGTCAGCAGGTAACAATAACGGTGCCTCGGCACATCAAAGCTATGGATCGGAAATTACACAGAGCGCTGACTCCTTCTCTCCCCATGGATCCCTGCTATTTACAACTTTGTTTCATTTATTAATGATGAAAGGGGAAAGATTTTCAGGGAACCCCGAGACATCAAACGTGCTGGAGTCATTCTCTCAACACACCTGTGGGGAGGAAGGAGCTTCATTTGTACCCATGGAGTTGACTGAAGTGTTCATTCACAGGGGCAGGTATTCAAATGTCTGATTTGTAGAGTCAACTTCACCACTTTTATTACACCTAGTATATGCTTTCAACATTTCATGGGCCTCATTAGTGAAAGGTTGTTGTTTAAGGTCACAATTTTTGCAAAATATACGTATCTGATCTCTTTCAGACTATTCCTTAAAGTTAAAAGCAGATGGCATATAAGGTTAAGATTTAGGTATGCAATGGTGGGAAGAAGATTGTAAAAAGTGAAAAATGCATCTTAAAAGAAAAGAAAAGGAGGAATATAAATCAGGGAGACTGGGACAACAAACATAATCCCCTTGTGTGACCTGGTAGGAGGGTCAGCACTTTTGTGATGGTGGTGGGCAGCGTGACTACATGCTGCTGCACAGTTGTCACATATGCAAGGCATTTTTATAATGCACTTTAAATACAGGTAGAGCTCCTCACTATGTACTCCGGGCACACAGTGCCAGAGGTCAAGGGTATTTGCTTAGGCATATATCAGTCCAGACAATCAGATGAGGGACCCAGAGAATTTGTCTTGGGCAGGGTCATCTCCTGTTCACACGTTAAAATTAGACAGATTTATTTGAAGTTCTCACTTTCCGACTCATAATGTCTTTCCCTGGAGCTCTGATAAATCACTCTGGCTCCCCTGTGTGTCCGACAGCCTTTCTCTTCTCTGTCTGCCCGAGTTGTGTTGTTTCTCATTCATTTTTACACAGAAACAGCATATAAATGCATAAAGACGCATGCACATTACAGCATATTGGAGACTGAAAGCCGTAATGAACTTTAGATATACACGGGACTCCTGACATTTTACTTCTGCAGCACACATGTTAAAGTGATACAGCTCTCCAGTATTAAGTGCTGCGGTGTTTGTAGTGTCTCAAACTGCCAGGTGTGACCACACTGCTGTTAACTTAGATGGCCCTTATTCTTCAGCCATAAAGCTCTATTACCCTTGGTGCTCTTTATGGATTCCAGCTGATATAGAAAAAAATGAAAATGTAACACGTCCTCATGGGATCATCATTCACCTTTGAGGCAAGAAAAAAATAATAAACTTTATATCAAATTGTTATTAAGGGCTCATACACAGTGGTTTCTGGTGAAAGATCGACATGACTGCCAAGCTTCTGACAAAAAACAAGTATCAGTTGTGATCATGAGTTAGAAAAGGGGTGTGTTGAATACCTTTAGCCCGGGTGGACCAGATCGGCCAGGGTTTCCATGGGGACCAGGGGCGCCCTGTGGAAAAGCCAGAGAGGGGAAAACATCATCAAATGGTGATTGAGATCTCAATCAATCTTCATATTGGGGCAGAACTTGCAGACTGTGGCTTTGCTACTGTCAAGGAGACCAGGGAAGGTGGCGGTGTTGGTGGTAGTGGGGGAGGTCTGTCTGGAGAACCTCAGCCTTCATGCTACTTTAACCTATTTCCTATACATCAGCTGTGTGTGTGTGTGTGTGTGTGTGTGTTTGGGTGGTGAGGTATTTGGGGTTGGTGTTGGGGGTAGAAGCTTATGGAAAATGGGGCTCTGTGGAGCTGCTTCACCATATGGATGTGGTTTTCCTGCCCCCTGTTGCCTCCCAGTCCACAACCCCCTCTTCTCTGTCAAACACACACACACACACAAACACACATTTGCCAAGCATCTTAATGAGTAATGCAGATCATCTCGTATCATAACATTTTGAATTCCTCTGCTGGCGTATGTTCCTGTCCGCATTGGCTGTTTCTAAGGAAATGAACACAAGTGTGTCTGAAAGCAAACAAAGCAAGATCTACAGTAGCAGAATATTGGTAATGTGAACCATCTCGCCCTATCCAGCAGCCCCCATGGGAAGGTTTAGCAGAAACCCTTTGGAAGCCAGAGACTGGATCTACACCAAATTTCCTTTGTTTCAAAGCTGTCAGACAGCCACATCTCCGCCATCCATCCATCCACCGTCTGTCTTTCTGTCTACCTTCTCTTCCTCTGAGTGACTTTTTTCCTGTGGATCTCTGACCTCCCTCCTGCCCTCCACGTGGTGAGGCACCCTTGGGCCCCTAACCTACCCCTGCAGTGGGTCAAGGGTCGAGCGAGTCAGAGAGGGCGGAAAAAGAGCCACAACTGCTTTATGAGTCGGGTCAGCAAGTTTCACTGAGGTGAGTCAAAACAAATCAGGAAGCCATTATGTTGGTGATCTGGTCTGTAGCATCAAAAAACAACATGTAGCTACGTCCAGACAGGCAGCTCTCTATGTTATCCCACAAAGAAGAAAAAGTAATCTGGGTTTTGGGCTGGGTTATACAGCTCAACAAAAAGTCCTTTGAGCAAAGTTAAAAAACAGACATACTGGTCGGGTGCAGACATGACAACATAAATACCTTCTGCTTTAACTGCTCTTCCTGTCAAAGGGCACTTTGATGACAGTCATGTCTGATTCACTTCAGACAGAGAATCTCATGAATGAGCAGGACGTTACTAAGCATGTGTAAAGGTGTTGTTATCTTTGATGTGAAACACAGAGCACTCAGGATTTCCACTCCTCTGGACTTTAGAAAAATTGAAATATATGTAAGCCCGATGTGTGTTTAACTTGTTTTGCCTTACAAATGAGACGCTTTCATTCCAAGGATTCTCAAGTTTTAAGGATTTCGCCTCTTTCCCCTCCCACACTCTCTTTGCCCTTTCATTTTCGGTTTGTGCTCAGCTGGCGTTCCCTCGAGAGGCAGTGTGTCCAGACGGTGTTAAGGGACGCTGTTGTGCCCCTAAATAAACTTAAACAAACTAGACATGTTTGAATTACATGCTTCAAAATTAACCCTGTGGTTTACCTCAGCATGGGCAGTACACTGGTAGGCACGGGCTGGCAGCAACATTTAGTACTGTGCCACTGCCTCCATGTCGTGTGTCCCTTCCTCTCACAACAGGTGTCTAATTAGAGAAGACCAGGGTGGGGCGCACACAAGCTGAGGGCTATCAAATGAAAAACCACCAACCTCTGAACAGCGACGCAGGGCGTGACCGTGGTTCCTGTGGTAATAATGTTGCTAGCTCTGTGCAATTCATACCGATTCTAAGTTGAGACAAAATGGTCTAAACAAACGATAGCTCCTAATGTTTCATGTTATAGTTACATGTGTGGTGTCTGCTTAGAGATATATAAATATCTGTCCTTGAATATGCAAGATTCTATATCAACACCATATGTGCAACTTAAAGCCAAGAAATATATGTATATGTACTTGTGGATCTTAAATCTGGATGCATGACATCACTCCCAAGGTTACATTCCCACACAGAATATTTTAGACGAGCCTTTTTAATGGGCTTTGCTGTAAACATCGTCTGACTTTCAACACCAGCTTGTAAAAGACAGTTTGAATGTATATACAGTCACCGTATTAAAGATAAAAGAGGTTCTGTATGATGCTGTGCCAAATGAGAGCCGAAGGGGCAATGTCTGATAAACTAACATTAGATCAAGAGCATGTGAAACCACTGGATGTCTTCATAATTAAAGAACCCAGTCTCCACACACGCCATAGAAACTTTGCCCCAGAGGATTCAAGAGAATATTTCACTGTTCGTTAAAGTTGCAATAGCATGCCCTGCCATCCCAGAGTGAGAAGAATAGAAATTGCAGCCAACTGCCACATAAATTACAGTAAAACTTCGTTATAACAGAAGCAGACCGGGCAAATGAATTAAGCTGCCCTGGGAAAAAGCCAACCATATAAATTTATTTGCTTCATAAGCCAACATTTTTAGAGCCAAATACATCATTCAGTGGCCTGAGTATAGGAAAAGGGAAATAGTAAGTAATCCAAAGTATTATTTAGAACATTTACAACAATAACAGTAATAGCTCATAATGGCCATGACAAGTTTGAAAGTTATGATGGAAACCTAAAGCTAACTTCATGCCAAACATCTAAAACCTTGTATTAAAAAAATGTATTAAAGTAGCCAAAGGGGAATGCACAAATAATGAATTGAAGCATGGTCTGTGATTTTTACTGTCCTGGAGCTCATTACAGTAATGTTCCAGGGGAGGGATCCATATACACAATTTACACTAGGGATTATACAGACCCTTAAAAGGCTGATCTGTCACCTGGTGTTGCTAAAGCAGCCCAACACACTGCCTTAAGCGGAGCTCTACACCTTTACTCATTTGAAAGCTCTTTTTTCCAGGTTTCTTTATGAAATATCCATCTGGAATCTGAATAAACTTTCCCTGCAGGTGAAGGAAGGTGGTGGAGGGGAGTGGCGGCAGAAGAGGGGTTTGAAGGGGAAGCATGAGGAAAGATGGGCGACAGAGATTTTTTTCACTCAGACAAAGACCCTTTTGATCCAGCAGGCTCCAGACGAATCCAGGCAGCCCGTCTTCAGATAGATACGGGCCACAGCATAGGCGATGCATCCACCGCACACTTCCCCTCGCACCCTTCTACCACCGCCGTCATTATACACCTACAAACAGACTAGAAAGGACTCACCCTGACCATTCACGGACACCTAGCAAAGGCTTCTGTACTGACAGCGGTTGCCGTGGCGATGGCGTCTCACACTCACATGTGTGGGATCAGAGGTCAAAGTTCATGGGCGGTACTTGCTGGGCTCAATGGTGCTCTGTGTGTCATCATACAGACTTCCAGTAATCCAAGGCTTACGGAGGGTCATGCAAAAAAACGTGCAGAGCTGTGAACAGCTCTCTCTTCAGAAAAAAAACCCTGTGACTGGGATCCAGTTTTTTAACATGCTCATGATTAAGTAGGGCTATTCCACCTGTGAGCCTGCAGCCTAAGCAACCTGCGGTGTAAAGTCAGATTTGGAGTTAATCTTTTCAGTGATCAGCAGATGAATTTCTTTTCAAATTGAAAGCACACTCTGATCTGGCCGAGAGGGGAGAATTTAGACAACACGTGTTTGTGAGTGCATGTTTGCAAGTGTGTAAGTATGCGTATATGTGTCTTAGTGTTTGCACACACATGGCAGCAGCAATTAAACTTGATAAATGCTTTTGTTTACAGGAAAGCTCCATAATCTGTCTCACTCTTTATATAGGCAGGTCATAAACGCGGCCACATATGTCTGCGCCGCACGGCGTGGGATTAGAGCTGTAGCGTGTATGCACTTCTGTGTGAGCGCTGATGTGTGCTTGTGTGTGCGTTAAACAAAAATGACTGTGAGGTCAGAGTCAGACACTGGCGGCATGTTTGCAAGTGACCCCTGTTAAAGTAGCATCAAAACCAAAGGCCTTTACAAGTGCTTTTTTATTGAAGAGGCTTGTTTTCATTGTTTGAGCTTTGCAAACCAACCACTTCCACTGACAATGCCACAGGCAGTTCAACAGCTGGTTTGCTGTGGTCAACAAAGGCCACATCTTAGCCGCCAAGACGTAAATCTGTATGAAGTGACTAGTCGATACATACTGCTGATGAATGAGGTTTAAGACCAACGACCAAGTTTGAGTTTAAGCTATGTGTCCAGACTTGCCCAGGGTACAATGAAAACTATAGGAATTGTGTGACTATGCATAGTTATAACTCTTTCTTTCTCTCTGTTAATATGCAAGATCTTTTGGTCAGTCACTAGGTAGTCTTGAAAAGAAAAAATCTTCTTAAGACTCTCAAGTTCAATATGGTGCATATTTTACAAAAAGCAGCTGCATGGTCACACAAAATTTGTTCCGCACAGTCTTATATAATATTTGGCTTGACTAACTTCAGCTCTGTGCTCAGATTTCTAAGTCCAATTAAAATTTTATTCCAAGTAAGTTGAATTTGGATCATTAGAAATCACCCTGAATGGCAGACCAATGTTGTGGAATTGCTACTAGAAACGGGATGGGAGGTGCTGTTGGGGCTTAAATAGCTTTAATTAGAGCCAGACAAAGACCTCCTTATACATCCATAAGGAGGGATAGTGGGGGATCACAGAGACTTTAGCTTACTAGTCTCTCAGACACAGACGTACACAAACAGAAATTAATAAAAAACAAAAAACCACAAGCACAGTCTGTAATGTCAAAAAACAAGACTGAGACTACAGCCATGCTAGCGACTGCAAGCTGTAGTCCAGCAGTGCTTTGAGTTAAATAAAAAAAAGTAAGTATGCTAACATGCGAGGGACCACCAAGGTTATTATAGTTCCTCACGTGGAGAACATGAATATCAGATAGCTGTTGAGATATTTAACTCAAAACCACAAATGTCATCTTCTGGTGGTGCTTCAGGAAAAGTAAGAAGAGTGCCAAAGATACCAAGATTCGTCCTCTGGGGACTGTGAAAAAAAATCCATGTCAGTTTCTCCAGTGGCGGTTGGGATGTTTCAGTTTATTGAAGTAGTGGAACAACTAACTGACTTAGAGCAACGCTGCTGGTGTGGCTGAAAATTAAGTGAGTCTGAGAGACACAGAGGAAGTAAAACAGAATTCCTCAAAGAAGACCCACGAATGAGACTCTATCTATTTAACTGCCTGGGAGAAAGAGGCCTTTCATTAGTCCAGAATGGGATTCCTATGAAGTGTCGGCGCAGCCTGCTGCAACAGCTCAGTGAGGAGAAGAAAGTGCAGTGGAGCCATGTGTTCTCTGTCTGTTTACAGTGCTTTTATTAGGCATCCTGTGGCACAGGCAGCCTTTTGAAAGGCCGTCTTTATAGGAGCTTTCCTGTTTATGCTTAGGGGTGGGAGGTCAGCACTCGCAGCCCCGTGCTGAATATAGTCAATCTGCCTGCATAGGAAAACTCTGTGTGTATGTGTGTGTGTCAGCTGGGTGATGGGAGGGATTTAAAGTGATGTGGGAGCCCCGCTTTGGCAGGTTATTATTGTAACTTCAGAAAATGGTCCAGGACTTTGCCTTCTGGGCTGGAGCATACAGATACAGTCCTCTCTGTCCTTGTCTGTCTGTTTGCCTGTCTGTCTTTCTGAGTCACCTCCGCCAAGGGGGTTATTTACTGACTGTTTGTGTTTGAGCTTTCAGTCAACATGTACGTCAGCAGCAGTAGCAAAAACACAAACAAACTGACACGCATACATCCAGACCCACAACAAACCTATATAAAGAGAAGCTTATTAACATGGTTCCACAGGAAAAACAGAAATATTGGGGTCAAACACCAGATAGAATAATTTCTCAGGGTAAGAAAAGAAGTGTGTTTCATGTTACAGGAGAGTGACAGAAACTTACCCGAGGACCCCTCTTGCCTGGCAGGCCTGTCTTCCCTGGAGGTCCTGGCAGTCCCTGAAAGGAGAGAGCATTCAGTCAGTGTTGCGTGCTGACATATACTACACAGATGACCTTGTTCATACCTCAGTAATTTCCTCCTATCATTCTCTATCAAAACCATCAGGTCATTATGACCCTTCAGTCTGTTTCCGCAGCAAACTGCACAGAGACTGCAGGGTAAAAAAGTGACACCTTTTCCTTCTGAAGTAACTCCATCTCAAGGTGATGAGGGTTCAGCCTTATCCATCAGGAAGTTCTGAGCCTGTGTGGCAGGAAACCGTAGAAACACTAGAAATAACAGGTCATTTCCTGTGCCACTCAATGCCCCTGTGTGGCTTTATCAGCCTGGCATTCATTCGTTTTCTTTTAATCAAAAAAGAGGGAAAGGGGAAGTGAGGAAAAACCGAGGACTAACAACAGGAATACCTGCAGGGATCTGGATCCTGCAAATGTGTGTTAAAGCCTCTATAAGGGATTTTTAAAATGTTCTCTTCACTGTAAATGCACAGTATTTTTACTGCATGTAGTTAAATTTGATGCCTGAGAAAACATCGATATGAAGATCTTGTAAAAAAGCAGCAGCATCTGCCATAAAGTGCATTTACTGAAGTGTCAAAGTCATACCCTTTCTGTAGTTTCCTCATCTCAACTTTCACAAGGCTATGAACTTTAAAAGAGAAATCACAATTTCAAAAACAATTTCACCTTCAAAACAACATCAACCACAATCTATAGATTATTGTCATTATAGGCACTACCTGTATATAGCTTGTCTGCCTGCAATGGTTAACATTATAATGCCCCCCCTCCTTGCAGAATGACCTCCATGGTTGAGACCACCCCCATTGTTACAGGTGGCATGCTCTATGGTGGCCTCAGGACCTGTCAACATCAACACACACTCCTGCCCATCTTCACACTTCCACCCCCTGCTTTGGCCCTACTTCCTTACACTTGTTTGTTTGTTTACTTTTACTGTCTTTCCCTCTTTTCACCTGTCCATCTTCAAAATCAGAAGTGGGGCCAGAAAAGGGGCTGTTTTTTCACATACAAGCAATTTGCCTTGCTTTTGTGGCGCATGACGGCCAAAATATACAAAGCAGGAGAAAACATATTCCCTTCCTCCTAAGAGAATTTGTTTGCTGACTGCTGTCTAGCCAGGGAGGTAGCAGTCTCACGAAATTCCCACATCAGTGCGCATTTTTCAATCACCACATTTCAAACACAGTCTGATGGCAAAAGCTGCTTTCAGTTATGAGGTTTGAACTATATCCACGAGGAAGTTGGTGCCCGATTTGTGTCACCTGACAACTGCATCATGTATTCATAGTTGTGCCGTGACTTGTGAACGCATTTCAAAGTAGAAAAACTACTCACTTGAATTGACTTGTTTGACCTTCAAACAACAATTCAAAACCACTGGACGGCACAGTGCAAATTTGCAAACTCCTCTATAATCTGCTTTGCCATAATTTCGAATGAAACAGCATAAAAGCAATATTTAAAGAATCAAGCTAAGAACTACAGAAGCATAGATGTAAGATGTCACTAACAGTGATCACTTTAAATTCAGACCATATAAATTACATTCAGGTGTGCAGTGCAGCTTCTCTCAGTGGAAGTCCTTTTTAAGGAACAGTTGGGAGCCAAAGGTGCTTCAGATTGTGCCATATCTGTGCCGCTGGATGTTTCTACTGGCAGCCGAGTGCAGAATCTGTATGATGGAAAACAGTCCAAGGCTCGGCTTTATTGTGTTAATGCTTCAGGCAGGAAGAGCAGTGAATGACACAGCTTTGGCTGAATCCTCAATAACTGCAATGCTTTTCATTGATTTCTTACTGTCATATTTGTCAAAATATGTACACTTGTACACAACAGAGAATGCGTGTGTATACAAGACTGTGAGAAAGAGTGGGAGACAGTATGCACATGGCATGTGTGTTTATGAAATCCAAACTGTGTTGAAAAAGAAGCGTGACTGGGTTCATCTGGGATCTCCCAAGGCACTGCATGGTAACTCAGCACATATGTGTACAAATACCAACATGCTCACATGCAGTATGCGTGCACACACACACACACGCACACACACACACACACACACACACACACACACACACACACACACACAGATATCCATGCACACACACACACACACACACACACACACATTTGACAGGAAGCACCTGTTTAATCCTTGATATATCCTCAGAGGAAACAATAAACAATCCACGTGTGACACTAAATCAGTATCCTGTCAAATGACAACATTTAAGTCATAGGAACAGATAAAACACATTTTAATCAATTTAAAGCTGTGAACTTTTATACAGATTCTGAATACTAATGATCCATAACTGGAGTACATGCTGCTATTTTTGTGCTGATCCTTTTGAGTTTTAAATGGCTGGATATTTAAGTACAGTTTTCGAAATCACTTCCCTCAGACTGGTGTAATTTACCATTTATGTGGTGGATCAAGACAAAACTTTTTTGGTCAAGTGGTCCTTTGGTAAATGGCATCATAACTTCCCTTAATCATCCTTCAACAATATCTTTTCTGTGGTAAATTACAGCGCTTTAAATTGAGATTGTAGGTAGTGCTTTCTAAATTGTAGTAATTTGGTTCACTATAATGACAGTCAAGTCTGGTGTGGACATCACTGCAGATGTAAACTAGCCAACCTTTGTCACACTGTGCTCTGCAATCTACAGCAGTAAATTAAAGACCACTACAAAGAAAAAGCAAGGGACACGTATCAAACACCCAGGTCCTGCTCACACTTTACAGTAAAATGAGTCAATCACAAGGGTGGCTTTATATACAAGGGCAAACACAATCAGAACACTCTGACAAGACATTGATGTCTGATCACTCAGGTCACATTTGGATGTGAAAAACTGTGTAGACAACTGTGTAAAGCTTAAAACACAATTACACTCCCCAAAGTAGTTAGCTTGGCTGTGCCAAACAACTCTGACAGAGACCCGAACTCCATGTCTGTTACCAAACAATTGAGAAAGTACTTTCCTCTGTTCTGTGGCCAAGCGCAAATATGAGTGTACATGTATAACATTTCCTGTCATGAAGTAGTCACAGTTTACTCACAAATGAAATCAACTGTGGGGCTAAATTTGATCTCAAGTGGTCAGTCAAGATGTAACTGAGATTAACTCTGATGCTGTGTGGGAAAACATGAAAAAATGAAAAGAGTGAAAATAGACCCGCCTGCCTCAGTGTTCTCGCTCCTTGTGATATACTATAGGCCTGGCCTACCTTTGCGCCTGCACTGGGAAGCTGAATGATGGTGTTTACTGACTGCTTTGACCCTTGACCTAGCTTTGAAAGAGGGCAATGAGACCTCCGCTAGCCATCTATGACAGAGGAATCTGGTGCAGAGACGGCAAGGCGTCAGACCTCACACGTCACACCCAGCCTGGAGGGCTCTGTGCACAGAGGGAAGGAGGACAGGCGGGAGGAAAAATAGGATTTCTAACCTGTGTGGGAAAGGAGATAGTGTCACATTAACCTACATATCTCTGCGGTCTCTTACTTCCAGGGCCAGAGCACTAGAATTAAACCTGGTCTTTCACTGTTGACAAAAACCAGCACAGACTGGGATTTATCTAATGGAGCATACTTAACTTAGTTTCATCACTTTCCTAACGTAAACCATTGAACTCGCCACCAATGACTGCCAACACAAACAGCTGAAAGATAGACTGCATGTATCTTCATCTAGGTTTTTCAGATGCTTTAGTGCAAAGTTTATATGTGTGTGTGCCTGCTTGTCATCTCTGTTTTTCTATAGATCCATATAAGATACATGCATGTGTTGTAAACTTACTTACTTCTATTTGTAGCACACACAAACATACTCAATAACCAACCCAACAGATCAGAGTTCCTTACCGGTAGGCCTGTTTCTCCTTTCTGTCCTATGGGTCCCGCCAGCAGGGAGAACTGTGTGGGTGGCACATCCCAGCTCTGGAAGCCATCAGTAGCAGGTGGTGTTACTGGGTTGTATGAAGGTCTGGTTGGTCGCGGGGTGACTGGAGCCTTGGTGATTTTGGGTTGCTTAGTTGGTTTGATGACCTGTTTGGAGACTGGCTTGGAGGTTTTAGCAGTTGTAGTTCTGGAGATGGTTGACTTTGAGGGGCTGACTTTGGATATTGTTGGTTTAGAGGGAACAACTTTGACAGGATTTCCTTTGGGTTTGGACGGAGTGGCTTTGGATGGTGTAACTTTAGGCTTGGGGAGTGTTTTCTTAGTTGTGGTGGGTTGTGGTTTTGGGACTACACCTTGGTCTGATAAGGCAGAGTCAGGCTTTGTCTTGGAGGGTTTGGTGCTCGTAGTGGCTGGAGTAGTAGGTTTCTTCTTATTGACTGTTCCTGCAATCGTCTTTTTGGAATTGTTTTGGGGAGTGGGCTTTGCAGGAATGGGTTTGGAGGGTTTCTGATTTGATGCTTTAGAGGTGGAGGGTCTTGGGCTTGGTGGTTTTGTTGGGGGTACTCTTGTCCTGAGTGGTGCTGTGACTGTTTCAGTCCTGGCCTTGGGAGGTGGGGAGACCAACCCAAGCTGAACTGTGACTGGCATAACAGTTCCCAGCAGGGGTGTAGGAATGGCCCCAGGGCTGGGCTTTATTGTTTGGGTAGGGGCCACATATCTGACAGCCGAGGCAGCAGCAGCAACACTCCTGGCAAGGCTTAGCCCTGTGGTCTTCTTGGCTGTTTCTGGGCCACCACGTTTAGGTGTAGCAGCGGTAGCTGTGAAATTTGTTTCTCGTGGTAGGATAGGCAACAAGGGAGAAAGGTTAGGCCTGTATGTATCAGCTTCCCTGCACTGTTTCTTAATGTACCTGCAGTAGTTGTGAGCTGCCTGTGCAGAAGGGACCAGGTCAAACTGGCAGATGGCTCCTTCAAAGTGTGCTGAGGCTTGCTGCTGGCTTGTCCGCCCCAGCAGGAAGGAGCCCTGGAGCTCTGGAGCCAGTCCCTCCTCACTGTCCCACCCAAAGTCTGCATGAACACTCTGCTCTCCGCAGGAGGCATATAGAGTCACTCTCTGTCCATTAATTTCCACTGCCAGCTGGTGCCACTGACCATCATGGGGCTCATAGGGCAATGCCACCGAGGAGTTTGGTCCTGTATGAAGGACCAGATTGCCTGGTGTAAGCTGCAAACCAAGAAGGAGCTTCTTGCGGCCTGAGAGCAGGGTGAAGAGGAAAGCACTGTTGACACGGTGCGAGCGCACACTCAGGACCAGTGCAAGGTTGGGCCAGATGGCTGCTGGGAAGACTGAGCGCAATGGAGTTTCGATGTGCGCCCGCTGGTTGAGGATGATCCCCGATCTGAATGGAATGACCCCTGCTGGCACCGAGCGTGACGGCTTCTCTCCCTTGAGCCCCAGCTTTTGGAGGATGTCCACATCTGGACAGAAGAGAGAGTGGTGTTAGAGGGGCAAACAATTATGGCTTGTTTGTGACACTTACACACTAGTGCAGTTAAACAAAAGTGAAAATGGAATCCTCTCTCCTGCAGGTATATTTTAAGAAGTTTGAAGACTTTCAATTGTTCTTCTGATCACATCTGATCCTTGATCATTCATTACATATTTCATCATTGTCCATGCCCTGTATCCTGACTATACAGAAATGACAATATTTCCTGCTATAATCAGAAACATGAAAATGCAGGATCAGGAAAAAGGAACATTTGCTGCTTTGAAAATAGAAAATGACCACATATGTAAATGGCAAGGGACAGTTTTTCCATTTAAATGAACAATGGTGAGACTATTGTGAAGACACGGAGAAATTATTTTGGACTGTTCAGACAAAATTATATTGTATAGGTCCTAACTATTTTTCCTACCTAAGTATAGGTCCTTCCTAAACACGACACTCATAACACTTTTGCTGAAATCCTCCATACCAACTAGGTGAAACACAGTGGAAAATGGACAGAGTTACAAGTCGCTGTTTTGTTGATGTATTAACAGTCAGAAACTTGGCCACTTGAGCAACAATTACATACATGTCAACAGTTTAGCAGGCATGCACGTGAGGGAAACTGTTAAACATCTTAAAATTATTAATAGGGCATTCTGGACACATTGTGAGAATTTACTCTTCCTGAAACAAGTGAGGCTCAGCAAAATATTTTAGCTGTCTATGCCAGTGGTGGCTGAATTGACTACACTGGCTTTTGAGCCAATTTTCCAATAACTTCCTGATCTTTCAGCCAACACAGAACAGCAATTCACAAAGAAATGAAGCTCAGGGACTGCAGGATGAAGAGATGGGAAAAAAAGATGAGGCAAAAGAAAAATAAATACTGAGAAAAATAAACTCACTGACTCACTGAGTTTTGGAGCCACCAAACTGCTGGCTGTCCACTGCAATATCAGGCCAAAATAAATGACTAGGCTAAACTGATGACAGGGGACTATGGAGTGACCGAGATTGGTTAGTTCTTGCTTTTTGCTTGGGTAGATGCTGCTCAGAGTTACTGTGGTGGCCTTTGCGTTAAATGTCAGAGGTTTGCAGCCTCACGCTTCTTTCCAAAATGGCAAGTTGTGCCTATGGCGAAGCTTGAAGGACACCTACAACAAACAGCCTCAGAACATAGCATGTTTGTCACTGTACAGTATTGCCTGCACATTCTTAAAGGAGTTTGGGTTTTGTTCTAGAAAGTGCCATGCTGTCAGCATATGCTGTCTGAAGAGGCTAAATTAATATCCTATACAGTTAACTTTAACTTAACTAAAATCATGTCCAACTCTTCATACACTTATTTCTTCTAATAACCTATCTAGGCAAACAAACTGGAATTCAATTCACTATGGAGCAGCCACAAAAATAACACAGGAAATATATTAATACCTTCACTGTATCACCATATCATTTATAAGAACTTTATTACCAATAACCT
>JAOXYL010000042.1:11668778-11699873 GCA_028564955.1 Terapon puta
CACACACACACACACACACACACACACACACACACACACACACACACACACACACACACACACACACACAGGAGGAAGAAATCTGTATAGCAGCTGTGGCTGGAGGGCTGGAGTGGAGCAGGCAGACGGGGGGCGCCGGCCAGCGCCTCCAAATACACGAATGTGGGAAACTGTTGCACAAACATATTTACCTGCGCCATCACAGGCAAAGATTTGTCTCTCTCTTTAGAAATATTTCCGCCAAACAACCTCCACACTAAACAGCGGCTGCTTCCCCCACTGCTCTGAATGATTATAATCAGGTGTGTGGATATTTAGGTTTACATGTGTGCTTGCATGTGTGTTTGTGGCGTCTATGTCTGCCTCTCTCTCTCTCCCAGTTCCTAGCTGCTAATAAAGCTTCAGCGCAATCAACCCCACACACAGCTGTCTGCGGTTACTCAGGATGCTTAGTTTGTGTGTGTGTGAGTGTGTCTAAGTGTGTGAGTGACTCCCAGCTGGTAACAGTCTCACCCTGTGTCTTATCAGCTGAGGAGAGATCAGCTTTCTGAAAATGAGTCATGAATGCTGAGATTTCTTTCTGACTCTCATTCTGTCCCTCAGGCTGTTTGCATCTGTGAAAACTGGAGCAAGTTTCCTGGGATACAGCATTGTTTTCTTTGGCTTGTCATATTAAAAGTTCTTGGTAGCTTGTTTAGATTTTCATTAGGGTGCTTTTGAAGAGTGCGGGGCAGGTTGGGGTTTGCTCTTGCATGGAAAAGCTGAAGGCAACTCCGCTGGGTTGGATCTGTGTGCAGTGGACATTTAAATCAGTGTGGCTGACATCTGTACACTGACCCTGTCTGCTGTGGTGTGCATACTGCAACAGTGAGCAATGACATGACTCCCTGAGGGAATTTGCGGCTAAGCTGACTGGACAAAATACAGACCGGATGAACAATACTTCCTCCTAAGTCATCCATTAAAACATACAGTCTAACCTATATGCTGTCCCGTGCTGGGGCCAATAACATCCTTCTCTGCTGAGTGCACTTCCGCTGATCTTGACTGTGGTTAACAAACACTTCTCTTCACAGTGATCAACAAAACAGTGTGACTGAAGATGGAGGGAGTGAGTCAGAGTATCTTGCTGGATGTTGGTCACACTGTTTGTAAAAATGTCCCAAAGTGGCAAAGACATTCAGTCGCTCTAATCGTCAAAGCTGTGTGATGCCACATTGCTCAAGCTGCAGCAGTAATCTGGAGACTAAAGACTGCCTAAAGCTGCACTACCCATGGTTAAACTCTGATTCTAACCTTTCGACCCCCCTAAAAACACCACCACCCGACCCCACCTCCTAACACACATCTCAGACAGCAGCCTGTCTATAGGCCAGAAACCAGTCAAAGGTTGAGGGGGAAAAACCCCACTGAGAAGCCAGTATAGTTTACGTTTCTTTTCACAAGTTTGAATGACTCGATGATTCCCTGAAAGGATTTCCCAAAGGCGATCCTGCCCGCTGAGCCCATAGACACACACACACACACACACACACACACACACTCAAGGTGGAAAATTCCTATGCATGAACTGACACTAAGAGGCTGATGAGGAAGTGAGGGTGACTGACATCTCATAAAGACTTGTGGTAAACCTGTATGTCCATCATCTGCTCTCTCTGCAGTCAAGTAATCTCTCACTTCAGCCTGCTTATTTATACTCATCAGACGGCTCACATCAAACTTGTCCCAACTATTTTTCCGTCTAACAGCAGATTAAACATAACGTGACTCATTGTGATGCTGCTCCTCTTGGATTTGGTGGCTATAAAACTCATTATACCATTCAGAGCAAGAGTGGTTGACTCAGAGCAAAAGTGTCTGTGTGGTTGAAGAGAATTAAATGTACGGTATTTGTTTCAGTGTGCAGAAGAAAATGTCAAAATACACCAATAAATTGCACAAGAATAAGTGCATGCAAAAATCCAGAAGGGCGACACCTCGTGGACATTTGGTGAATGATGCTCATGCAGCTCGACACCTCTCAGTCGGATTGTCTCTTGCCATTTCATGCCCAACTTAAATGAGTATTGCTGTTGGACCACGGTTGGACCCCAGCTGAATGTGAGAAGATGGAAACCTCCAAGAGCAAATTTCCACTAATGACAGTTTTTGCTAAACATCCAGGCAGGTGTGACAAATAAACTTGTTTTTAATGAAAAAGTAGGAGGCGGCGGGTCAAATCTTCGGACTTTCCTACTCCCTAGATGACTGTATCCCCACTATCTCGCCACTCGTCCATTAACTAAACCAGATGTTCACGCGCCATGAAGCCAACAGATCAATGAGTAAGAACGAGGCGTGCGCGTAGAAATGAATGGACGCACGAGTGAATGGATGGACGACTTTTCAGCGCGAACTTGAACAACACTTGGCTGCTGCATGTACCATAAACACATCAGCACAAGAGCCCGATGTGTTTTCCACTGTGTGTGAAAGTGTGCGCTGTAAACACCTGCATAAAGGATCATCACTGTATGTCACGGAGAAAAACTTGTGACTTGCAGATGTTTTCTTGAGTGATTTGCTGAGTGGAGAAACTGTTGTCATAGCTCTAGCTGTCTGTTTTATTTAAAGTTGAGCTTCTCATCCACCTTTTTTTAAAATCACCTTCTAACTACCTTGCGTAAATGTGGCTGTGGACTCTGCGTGCGTAAAAGGGAAAACATGGAAAGCATCCTAACAAAATCGGGCAAACGCTCCAGTGGATGCTGATGAGCCCCTCATGAAACTTTATAGGTCTCAATAATTGCCTGTTAAGCTTACTCTTTCAGATGAGTCAGTTTGGTGAACACAATATGGCAAAGTTTCTGCATGCACCCATTGTGCATTTCCCACAACAAAAAAAACCTTCCAAACACTTGGATTAACGATGCCTCTTTGAGCACAAAAATGCACAGAGAGGAGGAAACACTAAGTGTAGCGCACAGAAAATTGCTTCCAAATGAAGCTGATCATTGTGCTTGGCTTTTTATTTCCAGTTAAAGGAAAATGCTAATAGAATAGGAAGCACACATTTCGACAGATTCATCAATTTCGGGGAGGTTAAATATCATACGCATGAGCCCCGGGTATCAAACAGACCCCATAGAGAGCCTCGTCAGTCCCCGGTGGACTCCGCTCCTGCATGGTGAGCTGGACCACAGCCAGCCGGCACATCGCAGGTACACATGGAGGCAAACAGCTCCTCAGACCGGACCTCAGCCACTCCAACATCCTCTCAGCAGAGCGCACAGACACAAATCGAAATCAATGAATTTTTTTTTAAAAAACGCACTTACTTTGTGTCTAGATGAGAGGTTCTGCAATCTCTCCTTCGGGTGCCTAAATTCATTTGTATTCATTTGTCCTGGCAGTCAAAAACCTGACCGTTAATCACAGCGTGACTCCTTTGCAAGGGGGGCAGACGACACCGGCCGCCGTTTTACACATTTGACAAGCCTGAGGTGAAGCTCCAGAGGAAAAAACTCATGTTGATTTGCCTGTCAAGCCCGGCATAAATTCCTTCTGGCAGGCTGGTTTGACAGAGAGTTTTCCTGTGCGGTTGTCTGTCGATATTCCCCTGTGTTTCATTCATTTATGCCGATCCAGATTGAGGGACGCGCAGCCGGAGAGAGAGAGCTGGGTTTCTTTTGGAGGGGGGTTACGGAGTCAGGAGCGCTGGACTCATCCCTTTCCTTTTTAAATAGGCTTTCTGTGGGTAAAGCGATGGCAAACGCACCGCACGGCCAGGTGTCAAGTTACAAGCCCAGCGGTTGCATCGAGCAACTACACGCCTTCTCCAGGGGGTGGCCACATGGATCCTACCCAGAGCCCCATGCACCGGTAGACCAGATGAATGAACCTCGGTGACACAGGGTGGGCAGCACTCCACAGGCTGAAACTGCCAAAGACTCTCTTTTATGTATCCACCTTCTTATTATCCCTCAATGTGTGGAATAATGATTGCAGATCATCCATGAGTCACTCCCCTGGAGTGAGGTGGTATTGTAAGAACTTACCAGCAAAGGAGGGCTTAACTACTTCGCTGTAAAGTTGGTAAAATGTGTCTCATCTCCCCATGGGGTTAAAAAGAAGGGGAAAATACATGAGTAACTCACTGCAAAGCACGCTTGCGCTGCTGTTTTAAGGTGTTCTCTGGAAAGATTTGTTCACTCTTCACACTTACATGGAGTCATCGTGTGGTGTGAACACCATGCAACATCTCTGGCCGGTTCATACAGATATTTTGCAACATTTCTTCTGTGAGATATCTGCGTTGACGTCCGCCTTGCCCATTGTTCTACAGATAGAGAAGGAGCAGCACCTGGATCAGCTCCCATTACCTTAAGAGGGGTCACGGCCTTCTGCGGGATCAGGCCTACCAAAGAGGCAGTAATTACCACCTGACATCTGTTTAAGATGTTTCATGAATGTGTCAGCTTAACAGGGTGATAAGACAAAGTGTGTTCCTTAAACATGTGCGCTTAGTTGCAAAAGGGAGAGTCAGCCTTTTTCATCGGAACTGTTTCTTAAGTTCAATGTGGTTCAGGTGAAAACTGCCCACAGCAAGGTCTGCTGAAGGTCAGTGGTGTAACAGGAAATTGTTTCTCCAGAGAGAAGTTGCTGCTGAATTTGTTAAATGTAATTTTTTTCAGTGCTGTAGCCACTGCAAGCAAATTCTCATTCAGCTCCACCATACTGGACCAGAGACAAAATCTCAAAATCTGGGCAAAAGAAACAACAACTATCTGCATGGATAGATGGCAACGGCAATTGAGAAAATATGTGTTTTTCTTTTTCTTTTTCTTGTATTTTGGGCAAATAGATCCTTTGATTGACATGGCCAAGCAGCTAACTGCTTTGGCCACTTCTTAGAAAAACACACCTGCTTGGGTCTCAGCCCATCACCAGTTAGATAATTTTCTAAATAAGGACTAATAATAATTTTTAGTAATCTTGTTTTGTTGTAATTATATCAATTTGAAGTTGATAAGTGTGTGATTGCTGAGATTGGAGGATCTTATCACCAACACACTAAATGTGAATGAATATAGTCACTATATAACAGTCTATTAATTGGTATTACAGCAAACTGCTTGTTCAGATGAATGCTGCACCCAACATCAGCAGACTGGCAAAGCAGGCAACAGAATCAGTAGTGACCTGGGTTCATTAGCGTCCGCTCTTTGAGCTGACCAGCCAGAGGCCTCAAACACTGAAAGGTTGCCTTGAATGACACTCTAAAAGGGCGGGGTATACAGCGTGTGTCAGCCATGGTGCTCACTAGTGGTGCGTTTCAGCCTTAGGCGGTTGGTCAGCCAGCCTCAGGGGTGGGTGCTAATGGACTCAAGTCATTAACGTCCTCTTTACAATCCTCTTCACACACTCTGTCCCTTGTGTTTCAGTGCTTGGTGCCACCCGACCCTCCCATGTACTTCCAATGAGCCACAGCGACTCTGCCCCCTTCTTCCAAATTACAAACTCTGCGCTCGCTAGCGCGCTCACTGCCACCCCTTAAAGCTGCTTAATTATGGTCATTGGCACCAAGTCTGAAAGCTCCCTTTATCCCCCCCACGCTCCAGAAATAGGCCCTGCTGAAGCACACAGGCAGCCCAGATCAAACGCTCCCCATAGGGAAGGGGTCATTACTGGTGCGTAGGGCGGACACAGCCCAATGGGTGCTGGGCCACGCCTTGAGCCCAAATTGCAGCCTGGGCCTAGTGAGGACACAAGACTGTTCTTTGATGCACGGCAAGAGTAACAGCAACACAGGCTGTTTGGATATCAGTGTTTACAGTGAGCTGTGTACTGTACATACCCAAACAACCAATACTGTGTTTTGCAGACTAAAAGCTAAGAAAATTGGGCGCTGGGCTGGGTTGGGTGTTCGCATGCATCTCGTGGTTTATATTTATCTGGTTGTCACCGCTGTGTTACATAAGTAGCATCTTAAGAATCGTTTCCAGGTGACAACGTCGTTAAGCGATAGAAAAAAGCACAAGGATCGCACTAAAGGTATTGGATAGACTGTGTAATTCTGACCATTTAAAACACCTAAGAGAAGATGCTAACTGCTGAGTAACACAGAATGTTGTTGCTTTTTAAAGCACGTGTGGACATAAAATAACCTCATGTCACCCAACAAATAAATAGGCTGTAAAGACAGTCACCTCTGTGTAGGTGTGTTTTCACGCTGGGCAGTGGCAGAGGTTACGGAGGTGGTGGCGGTGAACCAGACAGTGCTGTCTCTCTCAGCCCCGCTGCACACAAGAAGACCGTTCATGCAAGGAATGCGTGTGTGCGCGAGTGTGTGAATGCCCACATGCATGTATGTGTGTGTGTGTGTGTGTGTGTGGAGAGAGAGTCTCTGTGGTTTGTGTTTTTCCTTTACAGGTGGTTCTGTCCATTCGTTTGTGTTCCTGGTTGTCTCCTTCCTGTACCGGGATGGTTTGCTGATGTGCTGGGAGGTGGAAAGCGGTCAAACAAGCTCTTGTCTGCTGTGATTTCTGCCACACTCACTTCCAAAAAGTGGTCTCTCTCTCTCCTTCTATTTCTATATCTCTTTGTCTTTTCCCTTTTATCTGTCACACCCTACTAAACGCTGACTCGTCTATCTTCTTCCCTTTTGTCTGCTAAATCCTCTCCACCTCTCCTCAATCTCCTTTCTCTCTCTTTCTCCCCCTGTCATTCCTTCACCACAAGCATTTCCAGTGCTGGCACACCAGTGTAGACAGCCACCCCGAAAGCAGTGCCACAACCATAATGAGCATGTTGAGTTCTCATAATAACACCAGAATAACCTGCTGGGGGAGGCAAGCTCTTTTGGGGGCAGGCTCTCAGACCTGGCTACCCTGGATTGAAAGTGTCAACACCACACAGACCTGCACTTGTTGAAGTGTGAAATATGGAGTGAGTTTCCCCACTATGTGCCGTTTTTAGATTGATTTCTGCAGTGTTTGCTAGTTTCTTACTGTTCTTTTGTGCTCAGGGTTGAGATGTTGTTTTATATGTTCTAAAATGATGCACATTTACTGTAATCGTAACACAGCGTCCTTCACACTTTGCTCTCTGTTTAGGGGCTGCAAAATAAATATTGGGGAGGAAAAAGGTCCAGAAATGGCAACCATTTAATGTTGTTTTTTTGTTTTTGTTTTTTTTGTAGCTGAAAGCAGCGTAGTCTAAATTGTTTTGGAGACTCTTCGTCTCTTATATCAGAGTGTGCTATTTTATTCTGTTTCTTAATGGAGAGCAGAAAACTATTAAGTAGTAAAATAGTGAGTCTTGAAAGGTCAAGAAAAAGATTGCCTGATATATTTAATTAGTGTATTTTTTCATCTTACACCCACAATAAAGATTTTTTGGCCACTTGAGGGCAACAGAAAACATG
Source organism: Terapon puta (assembly GCA_028564955.1). Taxonomy (NCBI): domain Eukaryota; kingdom Metazoa; phylum Chordata; class Actinopteri; order Centrarchiformes; family Terapontidae; genus Terapon; species Terapon puta. The sequence continues at coordinate 11,676,187 of JAOXYL010000042.1, forward strand.
CTGTGAACGCAGCATTGACATATTATCACCTTTTAATTTGATGAGATGAACTTGTTAGCAAAAAGTTGCTTATTGACACCTCCAGTATTTGCAGTGACATTAGCAATCATTTGGAATTGTATTTGTGGACGCTGTGCACATTTAGGTCCAATGATTAGTTTTTTTCTATTTCTATATCACTTTTAGATATTATAGGGATGATGATAATAATCAGATGATCATTCTCATGCAGTCCTCTACACTTTTCATGGAAGCAAAGACTTAAGACGAAGAAATACCTTGCAAGATGTAAAAGTGGAGCAGAAGGGTCCGATGGGCTTTTGCCTCTTTTCATTCCTGACACATTTTTTGGCAGTCAGAAGTAATATTGACACAGGACCAACTTGGCACCATCAGAAAGGCGCAACACACTAGGAAGTTAGTCCACACCTGTGTGAGTATAAGCATAGAAGATGTACTGTATATACATACTGTAAGTGTGTGCACAGGTATGCGGGGTCTTAGATGTGTATGTGAGAGAAAAATTGGCTGGCTTGAGTGCCGTGAAATTCCACCTTTCAAGCTCCTCCCTCCATAAACAGTAGACCCCAGCAGCATGTACAGTAGGAGCAACCCTTATTTTAAATTCCAGGGAAGTTTTTATTCAATTCACGGCAGAATGAAATCCCACCTTGGTGTGCAGTTCATCTCCCGATTAAATCCAACTGCAATTTCCGATTCACTATTTATCATCTGTCAAACAGAGCCATAATTCATTCTTATTCTGGACACAAGGCTCTGTATTGAATTTGGATTGGGCCACCAGAGACCTGGGTAGCCTAAGTGGAAACAGCAGGGCCTAGTGAAACCTGCTCTCTCTGGCATAAAATCAGTGTCCAGATTCCAACGATGCCCTCTGTAAAAGGACTTCATTATGCTCTCAGAATATGGACTAGACAAATATTTGGCTTGGTCATTATGATGCTGTATCCACTCCCCCCATGGAACCAGGTCCTACACCAGGCTCAGTGTTTCTGCATCCTAGAGATGGCTCACCCCGCTCCACCCCCATCAGAAAAGAAAACTAAATCATGCAAGTAACATAAAATATTGTTTCCACATTACCAGAATATTAAGGGCCACAGGGGAGTAACAAAATATATGAGTGGGATACTGATGTTTGTGATAATCAGAGAAGACGGTTACTGAACATTCAGGCGGGCGTCTTGAAGAAGAGCTCCCCTCAACTTTTGCGGCTCCTCTGTCTCCATCTTTCTGACATAATTCAGAAGTGGTCAGGAAGTGTCACTCCCTCAGACCCCCAGGTCCCTCCAAACAGATGGTCTTTTACTTGGGTTTCTCTACGGCTCCACTGCTCCCCTCTCTACCCTCACTCCCACCTTCCTCTCTGTACACACACACAGACTTGCACACGTACACATACACACACACACACACACACACACACACACACACACACACACACACACACCACTATCCCAGATTCCATCAATGACGAGCTTGAGCCATCTCTTTTTTTCCTACCTGTGCTGTTTCCGCTTCACGAGGAGGGAGGCTCTGCATATATCTTTGATGTCGCCTCTATAGGTGCTGCTGCAGGTTTTAACGGGATTTCTGAAACTTCCTGAACCCATCAAACATTCACGCCCATTTCACATGGCAATTGGCTGCGTGTGAGTAAGTGAGAAAGCAAGCAGGGTTTCATCTTCTTCTTGCCTAATTTTTACGTTATTTACACAACTAAGACTTTTTGGTTTATACAACTGAGTGCAACTCTATGAATTCCTTCCAGGAGAGACAATGTACACCATTATCACCATATTTAAATGATGATTACATCTCCTACTCTATGATAGATATAACATTTGAGGTCATACAAAATATTTTTTTCATCCATGGATAACACTTGTTTTGGGACAGATATGACACATATGAGGCATCAGCCTTCCCATCATCAAGAAATCGAATAAGTATTTCAACAAATGTCCAGTTGGCAAACACCTGAGCATATAACTGAGCGCAAAGACTGGAGAGCAGGTTGGTTAACTCAATAATGATGCTTACGCGCACACCACATTGGCATATGTACTGTTTGTCTGCGTTTGTGTGCAACCACACTACACACAAAAACGTGAATTTCTGCCGTTTACTGTCCTGTAAAGCAAAACTGTTCCAGGCCAGTGGCTGCGCCTGGGAATCACTTTCAGATGGTTCTGATAGTGGGATATTATCCGACTCACTGTGGCCGCAGCGACTGCAGGAAATTGGAGAATTTTCCTATAGACACGAGTCATGAGGCCATATGACCCTGTGTCCCGTCCACCCCAGTGAGATAACTTCCTCTTCCGGACAGTGACACAAGCCATCCCCATTTGTATGGCCAAGATGAATGTTTCTTCTTATTAAAGACAACCTTACTTGGAGCCTGGAGTCCTTACACAGCAAAATGTGGCTTACTGTACCTCTTCTGGCCTGAAGCACAAGGCTTTCCAATAATGACATCTCTAGCATATCTCATAGGTTTACAGATAGGAGGGTTATTTTTCAGAATCTGCTACTAAGAAAAATAAATTGGGTTTCCTGTAACAAAACAAGCCCTTGGGTAAACATTTCTCATTCACTTCCATTAAATGCATTTATCTCTAAATCTATCAGCTTGGCCTCCGTTTATCAAAACCATTGTAGGATAAGGGAGAGATTGAACAGATTTAGGATCAATCCATTCAAATTGAAGCCACAAAGTGGGGAAGTCACGAGTCTTTTACATGCTGCAGAGCTGTGCCAGGTGAATAGAAGAGCTTATTTGGATAGATGTCCTTATCCTCAGCTTTGTTGTGTCCAGCAGAGCACGTAGGCTGAGGTCCATACAGAAGATTGGTAGAGCTATGACTTTGCTGCCAATCTTGACTCCTTCACCCCCTCTTTCCTCCTCTTTCATTCCCCATGCTGATTCTCCCTGAGTACAGTATTTCTGTGACCCTACCTCTACCTCCTGCCTCTCATATGCCACGGGAAGAAGCCAAGTTTGGAGGGGAGAGGGGAAAAGCTTATCCTTTCTTTAAGTCCACCAAAACTCTCTCTGCAAAAGCCCTCAGGGCTATATAATAAACATTTCATTTCCTCTGGCAAGCAATAGGAAGGCTTATATGATGTAAAAGAGCAGAAATAGCGACTGAAAAATGCTTGTCATTCTGTGTTGCCCGGGCCAGGTTCATTCCTCGCGTTGAAGGGCTGGATCTGTGTATGAAGAGGCTTTTCATTCTGAGGGACATTTAGTTATATCATTGCAGAAGGATAAAACTGCTTTATTTAAAGCAGAATAAATAAAAAAGAACATTTTTTATTCAAAGACCTAACAGAACCACGCAAGGAATGTGTTGGTGATAGAACTGACAGTTAGCATAATTAAAAAAAAAAAAAAGTCATATAAATTTGTTTGATTGCGGTCAGTGACATTTAGTAAAACAATTCTTTATCATCTACAATCATTTTATTTGATTATTTATCTTATTTATCTTGACTTTCTGAATATTATCCTTTTGATGTGTGTTCTTAAAAACTGTTTCAAAATATCTTTTTACAAACCTTTCAATTATTAATAAATATTATTACAGAGTTTGAGTTTTTTTTGGCTATTTGGATATTGCACTGTTCAAGACCAAGCCAAGCCACACATCCCTTAGTGGTGGGAAATTATAAATCTGTCTTTTTAGAAGGGGACTTTGGAGCACTTTGAAGTACTTGGTGAGAGAAACCTTGCTCTGTGCTTTACCCCATTCATCTTCCATCATCTTGACACCGAGATCCTCCCTCTATGCAGTTTGGAAAATATTAAGGAAGCCACCCCATCCCATAAACATGGCTCTAGCTGAACTTAATGTACCTAAATTGCAACTTTGGAGCATATATAAAAAAGCAAAAAGGTATTTTTTCCATCAAAGAAAAGTGAACAACAGTGACTGAAAAAACCTGGGGAAAGTAGAACAAAGAGTTTTTTTATGCCTGCGCAAAGATGCTTGTCTGCAATTCTGTGACAAGCTGGTATTTTCCTGACTTTCAGATCTCATTTGGCAACCCTTGCCTGCTCATTTAGCACTTTTGTGTCCTGTGAAGTGGGTATGGTGTAGGAGTGGGTGGTGCAACAAAGTGGGAGTTCCAAGTAAATGTTGTAGCCCAAGGTAAGGTGTCAGGATGGTGAAAATTGAGTTTGACACTATATGAGGCCCACATATGTGCTCAAGTCAGCATCACTCAGTCAATAATTTAATAGTGCCTTAATAAAATATATATTGGTACCAGGTCCTCTGTAAATGATCTGCCTCCTCTCTAGCTAGACTAACACAGGGACCCTTCATGCTCTCCACCTAGTGCCAGACTGCCTATTATTCTAACAGATTGTACACAGCCCTAGCCAGAATAAATACTAGTAATGATAACACTTAGGCTTCCCGTGTGTACCTGCAGTGTATTTAGATATGAAAGACAGACATCTTCCATGCTGCTGCTTAACCATCACATAGTATGTGCCTGGAGGATAAGGGGAATATAATGTTTCCATCAGACTGTACTTTATGCTCATTTTCTCCAAGGCAAATAAGCATCCACTGCTGCTCTCACCCCTTAATTCTTATAGTTTCTAATCTGATGTCTGCACCTTCCCCTTCCTCACATTCTCCTCCCATCTTCAAGTTTTCATTGAGTTGTGCAGTCTCCATGCCCTTCTGTATCCCTGTATGTAACCATCTCTGGAAGTACCAGCAAGTTTTCATTTATACAGTGAATTGAAACAGCTTGACATTTGGTAGGTGGACTGGTGCAAAGCGTTGGTATTCATGGTCCCCAGATGATGCAAAAATCTGGTAAACCTTGGACCTTCTCTTCAGAAGTAACACGTTTTTTTTTTGCTCATAGTATAATGTTTTGAGCATTATGTGACAAATTGCCATAGAATTTGGAAATATTCATGTTCCCAAAAGGATTAATCACTATTCATTTAAATCGGCCAAATACTTACAGCAAATACCTTCAAAGGAGGGATATGAACCTCGCTTGTTCTTTTTGTTTGATGCTAATCACAGAAAACCTACCTAAATATTAGGTTGGTAAATATAAATATAGAAATATAAATAGGTAAATATTACCTGGGAAACATCTGCATTTTAGCATTGGCCCTGTGAAAATGTTTGCATGTGCAGCTTGTTATAGTACTGTTCCTGAGAACCTTGGTACCTTCCTGGATAGTACTAAACAGTTTGAGTGCTTTTGCTGTAAAACAAGAGAGGTATTTTCATGTTGCCAGTGGAATGCACAAAGGCATGTCCCTTTGAGAGCATATAAATGATAATGATACATCGGATTTGACTTTTAGGATGTAGGGACTCTGTGAGAACGAGGGGAGAATTGCTGGGTGTGGAGAGTAAGCCCAGCGTGATGTGCCCACACAGACATCTATGAAAAGGACTGAGGGGTATTGGCTCGGTGCATGACAAAATACTTTAGTTGATTTAAACAAACCACAATGGCATAAATTTGTAAAGGATATTTTGCAAGATTTTAATCACTCTGATAGCACCTATTCAAAAAATTTCATCATGCAATGCCTGATAATCACACATAGGTATGGTCAGGAGTCAGATCCTTTTTGTTCCAGCTAGGAACATTATGATATGAAATGAACAAAGGCTGTTTGTATATGCCTGCAGTCATCAAATTAAATCAGCATAATTTCCTTCTTGTAAAACATGTTTTTATGACTCAATAAGTGTTAGAATCTGGAAATGATCCCTTTTAAAAACTCAGCATTAAAACAGATGCTTGGAGGCGAGCAGTACATCATCAAAACATTTAGGAAATAATTACAACACATGAATAACTGCCTCGCTTGGACAGAAAAAAGCAGCTTGTTCCATAACATCACTGTAACTGTAACGACTTTTATTTCACATTTCCAGTGTCTTGCCTCATGTTGTCTTCATTGTGAGTCATCCAGTGCATGACACAAGAAGATTTATGCTCATAATGGACAGGAGGAATCTGAACGAGACCACTTTGGTGCAAATGTCCTGACCTTGCAGTTTATTCATTAGTTTACATTTTTATTGTCTTAATGTTGGTCCTTCCACCGGTAATACAAGGTTTCTCAATATTTTGTAGGGCCCATTAGGTATCCAAAAACCCCACAAACCCAGCTATTTTAAAAAGTTTAACACTGTATTTCAGGAGTACTTCATTCACTCTGAATTATAGCACACTAAAATGATATAAAGAGTGAAATTTTGGAGGAAACGGCATATTTCAGCTTGACAGGAGGATAGTAACTCTGTTCATGTTATGGTCAAGTCAAACTGACACATAGCAGGACGGGGCGTAAATTATTGATGTGGCAGACACGTACTTCAAGTAATTTCAGTTTCTGGAAAACAGGCTTTTCCGTGAGTCACATTTCTGGAAAAGAAAATCCAGGATTTCCCATACTTTCAGCTGAACATATAAAATTAACTCACACACCCCCTTATTGAAATAACTCCTCCAATTTTATCTTCACTTCTTGAATTAGCACTTTTGGCCTTTAGTGAACAACCACTGAATGACATTCATGGCTCCCAGATGAGGTATTTCAATGACTTTGGCGAATCCCTTGCACAATCAGAAGTTCAACACTTGAATGTATCCAGTACTTTGGTGTATGACCAAATAGAGGATGACATTTCTCTCAGCCTAAGGAGTCAGTACTTTATTTTTAGTACAATTTAGCAAATGTTAGTCCTCTGCAATCATAGTGCATGTATGTGAACACCTATGCATGTTGCTAGCGAGCTAATGGGCTTACATTCATCAGGTGACAAACACAACACCTGGATGGTAATTTAAATTTTAAAAAGTAAAGTAAATTTAAGTTCACCACATCTACCACAAAATCTGTTTGTTGAGTGAAAATAACAGTAAGAGTTTTTTGTTACGTATCATCCAGCATCAACAAGGTATAGCTCAGTAATCTGCATCTCCCTTCTCAGCTCCTGACACTGGTTCAGCAGAGTCTCTAAATAATAAAGAATATTAACTAAAAATCAAAGCTTTTATTCCTTTTATTCCTTATCTTTTACCCTAGATTTTCTCAGTGTGCCTGGAGATGTTTAACCTCCTGATCTCAGGCGGGCTTGGGTAACCTCCGGGATATTTCAAGACATGACATCAGCTCCTTCTGTCATCCTCCATGTGGTGATAATACACTATCTCCAGTTAAAGAGGGAATTGCTCTTTATGGAAAAGCAGTGTCCACGCTAATGACAGACAGTATGATTCTTTTCCAAACAAACAATCTCCCCAAGCTCACGACTCGCTTTGTGTTGGACTGGACTCCCACTGTACACGGAGCCATGCTAATCTGCTCTGGCACATGTGACTGACTGTAGCTGGAGTGACTTATACTTATATTGAATACAGTCTCTATGTGCCTCTGTTATTTCTGTGGGAGGGAGGGAGCCAAAGAGACGGGCCATTCCTGTGCCATTTCCAGTGGCAGTCAACGAACGCTGGCCCTCTCGCAGAACAGGAGGCTGTGAAACGCTTAGAGCTCCTTGCGTGTTCGAGTAAACACCCTCTTTTGGTCTGGGGCCCCTCCAAGGGTCAATACACTGTTACATCACAAAAGCTGGATTCATGGTTAGTTGCTCCAAGGTCTAGCGGAGGAGAAGAAGGGGCACAATGCTGCCTCTCATGTGCTCTTTGTCACTTTTATATGACTATCTTATGTAGCTATCTGCTTGCGCCGTTATTCCTGTCCCTCTAATCTCTCACTCCCTTCCTTTCTAATTAAATGGATGTCTTTTCTTTCATTTCAGAAGGCCCCCTCCGATCATTCATACTCATTTTGCCGATGCTGTTTCACCCCACCTTTCCTGTCTCTTCATTTTTAGCACAAAACACACCCTGTCAATGTTTCTTTCTGTCTTCCATTTTTCCTGGATGCAGGTAAATGAAGGTTCTGGGAGAGAGTTTGGTGACCGCGGCCACCGGCTGTCCACACCACAATGTAAACTGCACAAACTCTTAGGTAGCGGGGGGGTTGGGGGAGCAGGAATAGGATGCGTGTGTTTCGTTGACCAACAAACCAGCAGCGTCACAACCAGATTTTCAAACTTAGAAACCTGCTGTTAAAAGCCTAACTCTCCTCTGAATGTTTTCTCTGGGTAAGGAACGTGTTAAAGTTAAAACTCTTCTTTGTAAATAAACTTTGCAAAGCATACTTTTTAAAATATGCCTTAAGACATCTACAAATGCAAGTTCATGCAGCGCTTGAGAGCAACGGGGCCCACAGAGGAACAATGCTACCTCTGGTGGTTGCATGTGCACAATGCATGCTGCAGAATCAGTCCACTCATTTAGGGTTTAGATGTTAGACAGAGCTCAGGATTTGTGCATCCTAAACATTAAGTGATTTATGGAGGGACAATCCTCATTCAGCTGAACAGAATGTATACATTAAAAACATAGAAAAGAAAAAATCGTGGCATTTCCACAACAAGAAGTAACTAAACAGGTACCATCCCATAAGCCCCTCAAACATGTAGAGGGCTTGTTACAGAAAGTCTAATAGTCAAGAGACAGAGAGAAAATTACTAGCTAGCTACAGCTTGCTATATTTTTCTTTGAGCATATACAATAATTAACTTTATATATACGTTCCCAAACCCATTGCTTAGCCATCTCCAGCTGTGTATTTTTGGTGCCAGCAACCAGGCGGAGGCCACTGTCATTTCCCAACAAGGACTCAGTCTTATGCAGCCTTGTCTCATATGAAGCCTCCTGGCTTAAACCGCCACACTTGTCCCAGTAAACCAAACCTTAATGACAGGCTTGTCTAAAGCTGGAGTCTGTAAAAATGCCTCTGGGCACTTCTATTTGTCTATGTCTATTTCCTATATCTTCTGCTCTGAGTTTATGCGCGCTTTCCTTCTGTTTTCCTGGTTTTTGCTTCCGGTTATGGGAAAAAAATTCAGCTATAAAAAAAAAAAAAAAAAGAAGAAAAAAAAAGCTGGCACCCGCACTTTTGTCCTGTTCTGTTTCTGGTTTCAGCCACTGAAATAGAAGATAAGTGTGCAATTTATAAAATTTGATTTTACTCCTTCCTTCTTTCAGAGGCAGGCAGGATACAAGCTCAACTGAAATCCCGGTGGGGGCATGTTTTTTTCCTCTTTTTTTCTGGGCCTATTTTGAATGGGGCCTTTCTACAAAACTCATTAATATCATAGTACAGTCACACCTATATTCGCTAGCTGAACTTCCTGTAGAAATCCAAACAGGTCAGAATGAGACAGATGGACTTTTGAGAATTCCCCATGTTTGCCTCCCACTAGAACAGCAGGCCTGTGTAGGGCCAGGGCTCTGCCTTATGAAGGGCACTCACTAAGGCATCACTGAGACTCGTTTCACAGAAAACATCCATCAAAAGGCTTCATTTAACGAGAGATGAAAGATGAGCCTTTTAACTCCTTCCTCTACCCTAAGCCTGGCCTGTTGACTTTCTCATCTGTTTACGTTCCGACGCATAAACATCGAAAGCACCTTCTGTGTGTGAGGCTCCTTCCTCCACATGATTAGTGATAGTCTGCATGAAGTTCTCATATTTTCTCCGTGATGATGAAAAAAATGCAGCCCCCACGCTGAATCAAACGCTCGCTCTGTTCTGCATGGGGCACTCCTCGCTATGTGAACATCTACATTTGTGCAAGGTCACATGCAGCGAACAGCAGCATCACTTGATCAGGTGAACAAAATTTCATTTCCTGGACAGACACAGTCAATATTTCTGAATGTGCATGTACAGAACATATCAGCCCAAAAAGACGTGAGGCAGAAGCGTTCATGTCAAACCATCCCACGAAAGTGTAATAAAACAGACACATAAATCAAAACATGCGTGTGTGGATATTTTTCATTCTTTTTTTTTTTTTTGCAGACAAACCTGTACTGTTTCTGTATGTCCTAAAGCAATGAAGCAATGCTCTTCTCAAGATCAATCCCAATAAACTGAACTGAACCTGAATAAAAGAAAACTCAGTAGAATAGTAAGAAGTTAAACAGTTTCACCAATAAGTATGTTAAGTTTTGTGTTTGATTAAATTTCACCCCAAAAAACTAAGGCAGGAAATCTGACACCCACTGGCCTCCTTTTTAAATCCTAACCTACTTGAAATGTGTCTTCCCTTAAACCTTAAATTTAAAAAAGCATTTTTTGTCATGGCCAATGTGGCCACAGTGCATCTCTCACACCTGCAGGAGGGATTTAGGTAATTGGATGACAACCTCCTCTACCTCTATTTTCGTGTGCATGTATGGTCATTTTATGGCTCACAATAATATTGTTTATGGTAATTTGGGTGCACAAGGTGTCCACAAGGTGTCAATCAGTTGTGGATGTATGAGGTTAAGTTAATCCTGAGTCTTTCAATAATCTCACGGCAATCTTGCGCTAGAAGTAAACTCAACAGCCTTTACACACTCATCATATCTTCCATGAATTTACAGACCTATTTTGAGGTACCTCATTTTGCGATGTTCACCATGTAGCTCTTGCAGTTCTGGAAACATGTTCAAGTAGTTTGTGCTGCAGTTAACATATGGAAATATTTAAGCACAGCAAGATCAAAGCCTTCAGGGCAGAAGGATGTTACTTAGAGCCTGAGATGGTCAGGAACAGCACAGTCATCAACGGACTGTCGCAGGGTTGACACATGTGACATGAAATTAAAGCTCTCTCGCTGAAACGAGCACATACAGTATCCAACATATTCATAAAAATCTAGGACTTTGTACTTAAAAGGGTGGAGCTCTTCCTGCTATTAAAAGACTATATTCAGGCCGCCGCAGGGTGCGAAGGAATGCGTGTGGGTGCGTCTGGTGCGTCCACACTGTATGTATAACATAAACTGCAAACATGCATCAAAGGAAGTGGCAACCCCGAAGCAAAATATCACACCCCCTGCTATGGAAGACACAACAGCACTCACACACGCACAGCCAGAACTGGTATAACTTGACCTTTATTTACTACATATCTAAAGCTGCACTCATTTCTGCTCAATACCAACCAGGGGAAACATCTTTTTCATGCATGATACTTCACCCTGGGTGATCTTCAGCCCTGAGATTACTGGTTTATATTGATTCATTGGGAAAGTAGAGTAAGAAAACCCACATGTAACATAAGGTTGCTTGAAACAACAAAATAAATGCCAAATTAATTGCTAATTTAATTGCAAATATTTTTTCTGTGCTAAAGAGAGAGTACAGTTGAAGATGATGGGGAGAAGCAGTTATTCTTTTTTTAGATATCTGATCACAAGTCAAACTATTGGATAGATTAACGTTTTTACATTGTGACGGTGCAAAATGCAAAGTGAAACTGATGAAAACATAAATCGTTTTTGTAACAGACTTCATACAAAAGTTTAGTTACCAAAAATGACATTCTCATTGTGGTGCGTGAGTAAAGGTCAGGGGATCACCCAGTTCATCAGGGCTCATTGTCTGGCTGCAGCAAATGTCAAAAGTTCGTGGTAACCTTGGAAACCTATTAAATAGAGAAATATTTCAGATTGTAATTTACTGTATACACATTTCTGTTACATCACAAAATAAATTGATATAATATATAAATAAATTTCACAAAAATCAAACATTTAAGATGTGTGGCAGGGATGTACAGAATTGATAGACAAGGGAAAGGAAAGGATATTGAATCAGCTCTACATCTCTTTTTTCTTTTCTTTTCTGCAGAGCATTTCATTACACTCTGAGTGTGAGCTCCCTGAAATGCTGACTCTAAGACCAAGAAATCAACACCTACGATCCTTTACCTCAGATGTCACACCTAAACATTTGACCTTTTTGCGGTTTGTGTATACAGACAGCTTTCAGCTGTATTGCAGTCTGGGAAAATGATTGAAACAGACAAATATAACAATACACACACACACACACACACACACTCACACACACACACACACACTCACACAGGTGGTCTCTAACAGCCTTCACTCAGTTTTCCCAGAGCATGACCCTCAGCTGGGCTGATCACAGATATCTCCGTCACGCATACAATTTCCATTCCTCAGTGTACATCCTCAGCCAGCCTGATTAGAGTACAGAAACTTGGACTGACAGAACGCTTTGAATATGAAATATCTCCAGCATACTCAAACAAAATCTGAAGTGAAAGAAAATCCCTGTTGACTGTAATTTTTGTTCAAGGACTCTGCACTGCGATCCCTGAGGATGCCAGCTGGACTGTCCACCCTTCTTGTAAAATGAAAATTGCTCCATAACAGATGAAAAAACCTTTGGGTAGTTTGTGGTAGTGTAAGAAGTAACTAAACAGGTACCATCCCATAAGCCCTTCAAACATATAGAGGGCTTGTTACAGAAAGTCTAATAGTCAAGAGAAAAGTATCTGCAAATGAGTGAATAACGTTGTAGTCCATGGTTTCTGCCCTAACCTCAAGGCCAACAGGGTGCCTAAATTTTGTCCATTATGTTCATGAACAGCTTGTTATATTCAAAGATCACTTTAAATACTGGCTGAAATGTAAAAACAAAAGCAATTAGCATAGTGCAGTTGCAGAATAAGATACCTTTATTTGCATTCAGATAGTGAAAAAGAAATTAGCTTTAGAATTAAAGGATTAGACAGGGAATTTGCTAAATACATTTTTAGTACCTACAATAGGTCTAAAAACACTGCATCCCACATTACAATGCAACTCAGCATCATCTTTCATTAGACCCTCCCTGAGAGATGAACTCGTGCCCCCAGTTTGAAGCACTTCCTTATATAAATTTAAGTTCCAGGCCACAATAACCGTGGTGATCACATCAGGATTCGGGCTGATGATGTCAGTAAGGTTATCGTCCTGCATCTTCAGGATTATCGTCTCAGACTTTTCTCAGACTTTGGAAAGTTCCTTCTAGAGCCGTAGTATGCAACTATTCTCACAGGCTGAGCGATATTCCTTAGAAAAAGTAACCTGATCTTCATGTGTAAAATAAAAAAGCTGGAATGCTCCTCTAAGAAATCTGTTCTCCCAGCAGAGGCCGGGCTGTTATGGATGAGAGCCAGATAAAATGAGTGAAGACCCTTTGACCAGACAATAGACATACACACCCAGCATTCTTTACATAGCAGCTGACCAGCGATGAACAGACCAGGCCTCAATGTCAAACCAGGTCCTGAAACATCCCTGAAGCCACGGGAAACGGACTCTGCCCCTAGTGCCAGCGTCAGATTGATGCTTGCAAATGGGTCCGTCCATATATCTTTCCATTGCTGTTTCACTTGCGTCACTGCACGTCTGGGTGTGTGGATGCAGACGTGCAAACGGCTGTGAGAAAGACAGCAGTGAAAGTGAGGAAGCATCTTTTCAGGATTAAAAGAGGAAGAAACAAAAACAAAATAAGAGGGTTAGTAAGATACAATAATCCTAAAACCAGTTCACTGGCACCTGATCCAACAGAAAGAATAATTTGGTACGAGAATAGAGCTCACATAGCTAAGCGCAGTCAAGCCAGAGCTATCATTACAGAATCGTTGCTTCTCTTTCACATTAAGAGACAATGGACTGGCTCCATTTTAGCACAGACATGCTGTTTTCTCAAGCTGCCAGCATCCACTGAGAGCTCATTCAAATAGAAATGAAGCTGAAAAGGAATCTCAGTAAAAGTAAATTACAAACACAAGATAAAGTTCTGGCAGGAAGAGCTATAAAAAGTATTATAAGATGCCCTTATGATATAATGCACAGATAAAAGGCACCAGTAAAACCCGCTGACCAGCAGAAGCCTCAAATCTCTGTACCATGAAACCTCTGCCTGCAACCCTCACAGTGAAAAAGCAGCTTACTGCAGTCTGTCTGATTTCTGGCTGGTTGAAAGTCCTCTCTGAAACAAAACTCTATTCAGGTCAGATTAAGATCACATTCTGAGGGAGGACAATGGGACCACTGATCTGGGGCCAGCAGAAATAGAGAAGATTGCTTCACTGACCTTAGCTTGAGATACACTTTCTTCCAGACGGCTTCTGTTTCGACAAAGCAACCAAAGACCATGTTACAGGCACTTGAGGTAAATCTTCAATCCACAGGTATTTTTAGTAATAACAGTGAATGGTCTTATAGATCCAATTCAACTAATCTTATCAGTTAAACTGACTGTGAAACAGTTTTTTGATTACATATAAAGTTGGTGAATGGGTGTTCATACCCCTTATAAATAATACCCCCACAACTTTTTACAAGGTTGCTCCAAAAGAAAAAGAGATCTCAAGCGGGCACAGCTAAGATGACTCTTCACCCATTTAGAGAAAAAATACCCTTAAACGCTCTCTGGCAAAGAGTTCAATGAGAAGATTGATACCACTCTCATATTTGTTCATTAAGTTTAAGGCCAGCAGTTGGCTTTAATTTAGTTTAGCACAAAGACTGATGACAAGGGGAAACTGTCTGCCCATCAACACCTCAAAAGCTCAGCCACAGCTCAGATTTACATGTAAAATCTTGTTCATTTCAATTGTATGAAAACTGACATAAAACTGGCATTTTATTTTTGTGATTATGACTATTTTTGTGTTACTTTCATCACTTGCCAAACAATCAGTTGAAACTCCAGTGAGTTACTGGTTGCCCCCTAAATATTGTTTTAAAAAATGAATAAATAAATAAAATAATCTGTAAGATGGTGATCTAATATCTAATCAACTGCTGTCTCCATACATAATGGACAGATATCAATTTTCTTATCTGACTCAGCGGGTAAAATGAAAAAGCATCTTTCACAAAATGCACAACTTTTACTCTTTAATTTACCCTTCCTTTCCCTCAGGATCTACAACCAGTTTTAAGTAGGCACATTATAATGTAGAAATAGATTAAAATAGAAGTAAAATGCTATGCTGAGGCAAACAACATTGTCCTGGTGAGATGGTAACTCTCCAGCTGAGGTATCTTTTATGTGAGGTTTTGTCACTGTCTCAGGATATAGCTAACAATATAGAATTGCTGAGAATTACAAAACAGTGTTAAAGGATAATATGGCTGTAAGATGCATTTAGGTCTTATAGTTGCATAAAAATAGTACCATAAATCTGTGGTTGGTGTTCTCTATTGGATCTAAACCGTAACCACAAAAGTTAAGATGTGTACGTGCTTAAAGACAGCTATCCTTGGCACTGTCATGGATGGTGGACACTGATAACCCATCAGTTCCTGTGGAGCTGTTGAGGAGGAAGCTGTAATAAGATGTGTGGCATGATGAGGTGGTTTTATTGGGAAACCCAGCTTTATAATTACTATTATTACAAGTCAAGCCTCCCTGTGTAACACTTACACACACGCATGCTCTCCCTCAACCTTTGACTCTTTCCTATCCAGCTTGACTGTCGTGTTTACAACACAGCAGCCTGTGACTTTTCCACTGGAAAACTATTTTAATGTCTCAACACGCAACAATGCGAGGCAGCTGAAAGGAGTCACATTTCCGATGTAAAAAAAGGAAAAAAAGCTGAGCGTTTTATAAATGTATTCTACATATAGTTTATAAACTATGTGAAATAAAAAGATATTAAAATTGTGCACAATCATGTTATTAAATATGACAGCTATGTCATACTGTTAAACCAGACATGCCCCAGTTAAACGTTCAGACAACTTCATTATGGTCTATTATGTAATAAGACAATTACAAAATTCTCTCGAAAAGATGTTTTAAGAAACAACTGGAAAAAGGGATTTAAGACAAGCTTACAATTACTTTTCTGTAATTTGTGTGTGTAAATAAATTGAATTTGTTATGTTTTAATATCAATTCTTCTTTTAATGGCTGACATCATTTACTGGAAAAAGTGTCAGTATAAAAATGTCTTAGTGTAAATATCCCTTTTCAAAGAGCACGCAATCGAGGAACGGCTGCAAAGGGGTTAGTCACTGAAACAGACCAGTGGAGCATGAGAGTGTTAGCAGATATCTTGATCATCTGGCAGAGAGCGTACAAGACAAAGTAGAAGGAAAAACACCACATAACCACACCAGAGCCCATCAACAAATACAGTACAAGCCTCTAATAACATGTGATCTGCATGCTCTATTACAGACTGAGTCTCCACCCAGCACTGATCCTGACAGCGGTGACTGAGGATCCCTCTCAATAAATCAGTCAGCGCCTCAGTGCCCTGACAGGCCCAGCCCAGTACAACTACGAGAGGCAGTTACGAGAAGAATGATTCATTTTGAATGTCGAGCACAAATGTCCAGACCTTTGCACAACTCAAAATAGGATCTGATCAGTCAAAATTACAATTTTTCCAAAACTTTGATTACTTACTTTGACATACTCATCAGTCTCAGCTGTACATCGTATTTAGTAATAGAGGCAAATGTGAGGATACTGACATGCTAAACTCAGATAGAGAACAGGGTTAACACCATACCTGCTTCATATCAGCATGCTGATGTTGTAAATGTGAGAGATACTATTTCTAATAGGCTAAAACTTGACAGAGTTTGGATGATAGCTGCATATATTTCCTGAGTAAGTCAGGTAATAATAGGGGAATTCCTACTAATAATCTCATTATTTCTAAAATCTTGGCTAAAGCCCTGGGAAGTTTCTCTTTTTATCATTCAGTTGTATCTTATATGACCTCAGACTACAATGTTTCCTGTAGACTGTTAATAATATCTCAACACAATCATATTGATGTAATAAAAGCTACTGTCACACAGAACTTTGTGAATTTCTAATAGAGATGATTAATAGTATGAGAAGTCTTCAACTGTTCCCATGTCATGTTCACTGCCAGACCTTTAACATACAGAATTGTACTGTAATATTTTATGTTTAAGGCACTTAATTTCATCCAGATGTAGCAGTTTGTGAAAAGAAGCTATAGAATATATAATTAAACCACAAAAAGTCAAAAGTAACTGCCCTGTACGAGAGGCAAAAAAGAAAACTACTGGCTTGGCAGAGTAACCAAGACCTCAAAGGAAAGATTATGGAGTTTACAAAAAGGGAAAGGAGAAGAAACCACAGATGTCGTCAAAAAAGAGGGTTTATCCTTGAGGTTACTGCTTCTACGTAAATGAACGTGGGCTGCAGGGCCACACGAACACTGAGCCTCTGATCTGAACAGAGAGCTCACGAGAGTCTCTAAGGGTTGCACACTCGTGGATAAAAACCCACACTGTATGTTCTCATGAATGACACATGTGCACAAACATACTAAATTAAAATGACAGTTATTTCTTTCATCAGTCGAGACATTAACTTCCCGTTGACCCTCCTCTCAAATCAGTGGCTGTGCCTGTGGAGCCCAGGAGTTGTTTCATCGGCGTAAACAGTCCAAATAAAACAGCGTTTCTCTGGTTTGATGAGCCCCTCGCTGCTGAGATGCGTCTTTCTGAGGAGAGGCATTCATTAGAGCGCTGCACCACCCACATGCAGTTTACCGACCCCTCGACCTCAGATTAACAATCTCTGCAGGCTGTGTTGTGAGTGTGTATATGTATATATATGTGTGTGTGTGTGCATGTGTTGAAGTGTACATGTGGTTTGGTGGCTTTCCCGCTTGACGGACCCTGTTTCCACTTTCTTTTGGAAAATCCTCCCAGACCTCGACAGAGTTTCTGAGCCAGTTGGTTATGTTGATGACTTTGTGTAAAGAATAACTGCACTCACAAATGCTTTTGGCAACATTTTCAGTTCCACAGTAGCAAAAAAATCCAAGCATATTTTAGCTTTTGGTCTTAAGTAAAGTATGTTTTTTTTGTAAGTGTGGACATAAGGCCACAAGGTCCTTGGACCTTTTCTTAAAGGACTAGTTTGGCATTTTTGGAAGTACATTCGCCCACTTTTTTGCCCTGAGTAAGACAAGGCGATACCACTGTCATATCTGTCTATGTTACTTATGAAAGCTAGTTTACTATAAAACTGGGAGCATGGAGAAACTGAAATGTAAAAATGACAAGCTGTGTTTTCAGTTTTTTTCCATTGGATTGGCCCAGTGACTTTCTGGAGTTTCTAATAGATGCCTTGAACAGAGCAAAACTAACTATTCCCTGAAGTGTTGAGATGCTTCCTTCATGTTTTTATTTACCATCAGCAGTTCAACACTGTAAAATGGCCTATGAGAACATATGTTCTATGACCTGTCTAAGACCTGTTACTATATTGGATAAGGACAATGTAACAGTGAGGCATCATGGAGCCAGTTGTTTAGGAACAGACAGAGAAAGCAGGTAGAGGGAGGAGAGGCCGGGGTTCATGTGGTGCTGAGGCCATGGATGGAAGGTGTTGATGCTGATGAATCCAGATTAATCCTGGAGAGCGATCCGGGCTCGCTCTGATGGTATGCCAGTCAAATTGTTGCTATGACTGGTCGCCAGCCAGACTGATTATAGACATGCTGAGATGTTATTTTTTGAATACCTTGGCCTGATGTGGTGGGACAGGCAGCCATGGAGAGCTTTGCAGACACAATGGAAACTGGCCAAGGTGGAGTAGACAGTTGCAGTGTGAACCACTGGCAGTAAAACAGAGGAGAAAAGGTTTGTAGAGCACCCAAACATTTTGTTTGGTCAGCTCGTGGTGCTGGGATGGAGGCCAAACTTTCCTTTTGTGGAATTTAGGGAGAGAGGGAATAGTTTGAGTGGCTTTTAAAAAACATTAAATTGCTGTAAACCTAAAATGGAAGAATCATTTCCTGCAGTAGCAAAGCTCACCCATTTCAGTCACACTGAAATAAAATGATAAGCAAATATTTCTATGATAAAAGAAAGATAGTGGTTCACATTTATGTTTATACTCACCAAAAAGATTGTTTATTGATTATTCCTTCAAATTTTACAACTAGGCCATCTATAATTCAGTATAACATATATGGATACAATTTCCACATGAGAAATACACAAATTTGGAATAAATTTTTTAATGAATGAAAAGCGTTTCTGTGTGCTTCCTCCCAGATCAAATACACTGAGACATTCAGCATGTTTGCACAGGCAGTGTGTTGCTTTACATCATGTTGGGCACTAGATGTCCTCCTTGTTACCTTTGGGGAGCTGCATCTTGTCTTGGCTTTGATGTATTAAATAATACTATCTCTTAGAAACTCATTTGTTTGGTAGGACTAAAACTGCCATTTAGGCCGTAACCTATTAGACAACTACTAGAATGAATTACAATTTCTCCCAAAAAAAGAAATACTGGTTATGTAGCAGATAAAGAAATAGGACTATATTTTCAGATACACTGGGTTCTGAGGCAATTCATTGACATGTGCACCAGACTATGATTAGATTCTTATGATAAAAGAAAATGTTTAGTTTCTACACTAAAAGTGTCTTCTGAAAAGGATGTAGTTTTCAGATTTAATATTGTACCATAGTTTCTTGTCCTTGTTCACCAAATGTCCACCCACACACTTGTTCCCAATTATTTTGCCTGATTGGACTTCTTATCAGGACTGTGTGGGCACGCACAGACTGCACTTCACTGACGTCTCCCTGACTCACCTGCTTATTATACGGCATGTGTAATAAGGGCGAGACAACCTTTTTCAAAGCAGACCTTTTTTGTCTTGTAAGAAAAGCAAGAAAAGCACAATGTTTGGATCCGACCATGGCAGTTCCAGACCTGCTACTAGGGCACCTAAATGCAAAGGAGTATTATCAATGTTATCAGACCCATTTGCTCTTTATCTGATATAATGAGTCAAAATCTATGCCATGAAAGGTTTACTTATCATGCCAGTTTCATAGCAGACCTGTCATAGTAGGAAAAGCACAAGTGTTACTAGTTTAGACATTAGAAAGTGAAAGTGTTATCTAAATGGAAATAAAGAGAATGACTGGATTATATTTATTTATTTGATTCAAGGTCAAATTATAATTTTTGTGTATATACATAAAAATGGATACATGTTTCAGGTGATCCAGGTTGAATGTTTCCATCACTCAATATAGTGACCATAGCTGTCAAGCCTTTAAGACATCTGTCAACCATACTGAAAAGTAAATACAAACATTGGAGTGGACTACAAACCTATTAACACACTTCTTTCTTTCGACCCCACTTCCTGTCTGTCACTGTCTCTGTGTCACACACATGAACGGCTCAGATATTCCATCAATTAACCATGCGGTTCAGCCTGGCCCTGGGAGCTGAAGAAGGACAATTTATCCAGATACGTGAGGGCCTTGCAGGTCACCAAGCCGTAGTAGGTTTTTAGCAGAGAACAGTGTCGACCCTTCTGTCTGAGGTCCGCCCACACTCTATCCAGTTCGTGGCTTCCCATTCCTGCTGAGCTGAACAAATAGCGGTAACAGCAGGGGTTGTAGCGGATGTGTTTCTCTCCTGAGAACCTGGCACTGTGGGTTGGTGCCACACCAGCCTTTTGAGCACAAAGTCCCACAAAAACATCAACTGGGACTGGTGCACGGATTGCTGCAGATGCTACATATACTTTTCGGACCACATCCTGGGATAGAACATAAGCCGTCCCATCACAGTATTCAGGCAGGTACTTGTCAGGGTAGAGAGCCGGGGGCAGGTATCCAAGACTGTTGGGGTCCCTGTTAGGGGAGTCTCTCTGGATCACCCGACCTAGATAAAGGTCCTCAGGGTGCCTGTGCAGTCCCAGTAGGTAGCCTCCGATAGCAGGAAGGTTGACAAAGACTGAGTCCTTGGTCAACAGAACAAAGCGTGCAACGGGACAGAAGGCGATCACCCAGCGGAGTGACAGCACTGTCCTCTCTGTTGGGCCACGGATGGACGTGTCAGCCACAGCATGACCCTGGACCATGTCCCCATGGTGGTCAGACTCTCTCATGAGGGCATTTTGTTCAGCAGAAGTCTGAGTTGATCCTAAGAAGAATAGAATCTGGATTGGGAAGCCTTGGAGGACTGTTTGATTGGCCCATGTCCTCCTGACTGCATCTCTTTGGGCGATATTAGCTGGCGAGCTGAAGACTAGAGTGAGGAGGAAGAGGTTTGAGTTTTTGCAGGCATCAGGGTTAAGGATGGGATAGGCCTTGGACACATTCTCCCTGGCGTTCCTCAGGTCTAGTTTCCTTGCTTTCTCTCTTACATCAACAACCACACCATCAGTGTAGACTCCTGGTGTCGGCTGGAGGAGGTATTCCTCAACAAAGTCTGCCCCAAACAACAGGGCATGGAAGAGTAGCACATTAAAGAGAAGGAAACACCACTGGTGGGTACGCAGCTTGAACAGGGAGCACTGGAGCATGACACAGAAAGAGGAAGAGGATGAATCACCATAAACGTAGTCAATTAAAGTTAGATTCAAATGTATAATCAGTAAAGAAAAATATCACTGTACCTGCATGACACCTATCTTGACTTCCTTGTTGTTTTTCTGTATGAGTCGACTGTAGGTGAAAAGACCTCCTGCTGTACTCAGTCCCACAACAATACTTGCTGACAGACAGGGTTTCCACTTTCATGAAACTCTAGCAGCCTGTAACCTTGCACCTCAACCCCAAGTCACATGCTTCATCAAGAAGAGTGTATCCTGCATCATGTATCCAATATTAATGATACAGAGAAAGAGTAGTTTAATCATAACAAACGGACATTAAGGATCCCATAAACAGGGATCCCAGACATAAAAGGATGGTTTGGTTTAAATAATGACATACGTCTAGTGTAGAAAAACTCAATTACCTTGATACAAAATCTTTAGATGACATCTACTTCTTCTCCCTTACTAAAAAAATTTAGAATATATGAAATAGAGATATCTTTCAAAGTTTACTGTTAGGTGGAAATTGTTGTGTACGATTCTAAGGGGACCACAATTAGTTTCTAACTAGCTGGGATGTCACTAAATTGTGTTTGCACCCACCGGTGCTTTAGAGGGTTGCTGGAGTCATCCCCAGCTTGGTCTGGTGGCGAGGTAGGGTACAGTCTCCACTTAAACAGTGAAGACATTGATACAAACAAATTACTGACACTCACATTCACACCTAAGGACAATTTACAACACAGGCACAAGGAGAACATGGAAACTCTACAGAGAAAGGCAGACTGATATAAATCACAGGAAATCACATTTTACCTCACAACAAGACCGACTCTCTTGTTGTGAGGTGACAGTGCCACCCAATGCAACATTGCACCACCCTACAAAATAAATAAGTCAATAATTAAATACAGTTCATTTATTAAAAAAGAAAATTCATCTTATTAAAATTGCTTGTCACCAGTAGTAGTGCCCCGCAAAGAAAACATGATTTACTAAAGTAAACACCTATTGCAAAATTACCATCCAACTTAAGAGTATAGAAGAAGATAAAAAGACGGCATTGAATAATTAAAATGCAAACATTGGGGATGGTGGAGGGTTAATAAGTTGTAATATATGCTTGCCTATGATTAATATAAGCCTCAAGTAGAGTTTATCTAAAATCAAAGTGCAGGCCGTCACTCAGCCCAGCAGGGGGCGAACGTGCACCGCTACGTCGGATGACAAGCAGAAGAAGAAGAGCTCGTAGGTTTTCTTGTAGTTTCTCCAAACATTGGAAGTCATGGCCGCGTCCATTGAGAGTCTGCTGCAGGAAATCTCCGGTGTGGAGGACCCCATCGAGGAGCTGCAGAACTTAAAAACAGCCCTGTTATCGATACCTGTGAGCGCTTTGAGAGACTCGGTGAGCGGGCAGCGGCTCGGCGTCATTTTCTCTCTGCTCAACTCAAATCGCAGGTTGGTTTGACAAACCGGTGGGTGTTATCTGCTGAGTCAGTCAGCTGTCACTCTCCAATATTAGTGTCAATAAAAGCCAGCTCAACTGTGAGTGAACATACCGGTAGGGTAAGTTAGAGTGCCAGCTAAATAATCTGTATTTTACTTGTGCTAGTTTGCAAGCTAACAGTTAGCATGATGAGCAGCACAGTGAAGTCAGTGAGGAGTTTTCCTTTGTATAGCATTGTGTTATCAGATAAAATGAGACTTCACATGACTGATTTTAATATTTATTGCGTTTTGGAGGTGTTCATATGCATGGCAAAGCTGGCTTCGTCGCCCTTTTTTTCGCACACAGCCTCCCTCCCTCCAAATGAGTGTCCTGCAGAAAGGCAATGAGCTGCTGCACTTTTCTTTTTCAATATGCATGTGAACACTCTAATAAGAGGTGAAAACCACGACTTAAACTACAAAGTCGTTGCTTAAAGTCAAGAGCCAATAAAAACGTGTTTTAAGTCCAAATACTCACAACACAAATGAACACTGTAGCAAAAATGCCAAAAGCTCAGCAGTTTCACTTTCTTAAATAGGAATGCTTGTCTGTCTTCTGCAAAATGAAAGAGACTACTATGTGTCAGATTAAATAAACAATTTGTCAGGTGGTCAACTTTTGCTCAGAGCAACTGGTAATTTATTATTTTCTCACACAGTGTACAATACAATGCCTAAAGTTGGCCTTTTTTAGTCGTCTTTCAAGTCAATTTTTTTTAACTTACTAATGTCAATTGATTAAACATATATAGTATAAGATACGTGTTTGCATAAATATTCACCCCCTTTAGAGTGACTGACCTTAAATGTTACAATTAGTGACATGAAGATCACCTGAGTGCAGGTGGTGTGTGTCAAGTGACTGTAGTATTAAAACACCCACATCTGG
>JAOXYL010000042.1:11700711-11721334 GCA_028564955.1 Terapon puta
TGAGATGTGTTTACAGGGAGCAGATCGAGCTATGTGTGGACATCCTCGAACGCATCCTGATGGCGCTCAGCCCCGTGAGCCTGGCCCAGACCTACAGAGTGGAGCTGCAGGGGGGGCTTACCCATCCGAATGAAACAGTGAAGATACTGGCCCTAACACAGGTAGGTTGCTCAGACGGCGTACACGCACACACACACACACACACACACACACACACACACACGCACACACACAAACTTGCCCTTAAGCCACTGACTTTCAAGTTTTTATGTTTTCCGCTGTCAGATTGGCCGAATAGTGGAGCACCCCGACGCCGCCACCGAAATCCTCAACAGCCATGACATCCTCCGAGCAGTCGTCCTCTGCATCGGGGAAGAGAAGATGGCGGTGGCAAAACAGGTGATGACTGAAGCAGTGAAATAACTCTGTGTGCAACTTTTTTTAAATACACAGTGGGTGCAGTAATAGTTTTGTTTCTTAGGCCATTCGGTCCCTGACGAAACTGAGTCACTCTAAGCCGGGGTTGGACAAACTGTTCCAGACTGACCTCCTGAAAGTCATGAAGGACGTGATGGACACAAGCGACGTTGTCAGATACAGGATATATGAGGTGCGTTCAGCTGCGTGTCATTTCAGGTTACTTCGTGTCTCACGATGCACGAGTGGCAGCGTTTTATTCATTTATTTATTTTTTATGCGTGATGTGTGAGTTTTTTTTTTTTTTTTTTTTTTTTTACATTTACATTTGGATGGAATCAGTGGAAAAGATGAGTAATCCTAACACCAAATCAAGCCAGAATGTGGGCACGTAGATTCAGTTATATTTAAGTTGTAATTGAATGCAGATGAGCTTGTAATCATACACAGGGAGACAGATGAATGGTTGTTGAAGTTTATTTCCCCCGGTGTATATGTTTGTCTTCTTTTCATGAAGCCATCTAGCAGACTTTGTAGCCAGCTGAAGAATTGTACATATACACACATAACACATCTCCCATATTGATTCCCTAATAAAGGCTTTCCTTGTTGCTTACAGCTGGTGGTGGAAATCTCATCCATATCCCCCATTTCTCTTGGTTACTGTGCCAACAGCAGCTTCATTTCTCAGCTGCTCGGAGAACTGACAGGAGATGATGTATTGATCAGGTAATAAAATTATTCATATAAATACAAGCCGGGGGACTGGAAAGCTGTGCGGAAAATTATAGTATTGTTGCTACGCTGTAGTGCAAGTTTACCCATCTGCTTTCACAGTCTCTCTTTTTTTAAATGAGTGTATTTAGTCTTCTGTCATGTTGTAAATTTGTATCTGTTGTTGTCTTTTCCTCCAGAGCCACAGCCATTGAGATGGTGACCACTCTGGCCCACAGTCAACACGGCCGGCAGTATTTGGCTAAGCAGGGTATAATGGACAAGATCTCGAACATGATCAGAGGAGCTGACACCGACCCCTTCTCTTCCCTCTACCTTCCTGGTGAGCCTCTTTATAAAACAGCACCAAAAAGCCCATCAGAAATCATATGTCATACGTAGATTTGTGGGACTTCTTCTAATCGTCTAGTGTGTGATTATCAAAGAAGTAAATACATTTTTGAGAATGAACAGTCCTCTTGCACATTGTCAGAATGGAGGTCCCAATAGTAGTGGTCCTTTTTGACTGAATGAAATACAGTTACCTCTGGTATTTGGAAACTTCAGCATATAAAACAGAAACATGCAGTGGCTGGATATCACTACTTCAGTTTGTCAATGTTTCTCCATTGATTAACTTCAGCAGAACAGGGAGTTGCCTCTCTTTTGTAAAACGTGGTGTATTTCTTCATTTAATTTAGTGCTGCTTTATTCAGTCACTTAAAGTGAAAATATTACCTCTGTAGGTTTGGTGAAGTTCTTTGGAAATCTTGCCATCATGGATAGCCCGCAGCAGGTTTGTGAAACGTACCCAGCCTTTCAGAACAAAGTGTTTGAGATGGCTCTGGACCCGGACCCGGTGATGGTCGGTGTGGCTCTGGACACTTTGGGATTACTCGGATCTACTGTGGAGGGGAAGCAGGTCCTTCAAAAAACAGGTGAGCTTTTTTTCCCCCTAGATTTTAGTTCTCCTAAATCTATAAATGGTGCCAGCACAGCAATGCCTCAATCTTTATATTTCATTTATAGCTGATATTTGTGACTGATTCTCTGTGTGTCCTCAGGAGAAAAGTTCAAGGCTGTGTTCTTACGAATGAGTCAGCTTGCCAGCTCCGGAGCCACTGAGCTCAGAGTGCGCAGCTTAGATGCCATATCACAGCTTCTCACTCTGCAGGTATCGTTATGCGCAGATTAAGATTTTCAATTGCCATACATGTTCAGAGAAAGACACTTTGGCCACTTCACAAGTCTGTGATGTTCTGTTTCAGCCAGAGCAGCAAACAGAGGACCTCTTGGCCCTGACAGAGTCCTGGTTCCAACTTTTGTCTAAAGAGCCCATGGACATGATTCGCAACATCAGCACACAGCCGTTCCCAGAGCTGCACTGTGGGGCTCTGCGGATCTTCACCGTGAGTGCTTGGCTGTTAATTTCATTTCCACCTTCCTTCCTTACTGATCTTTTTTATGAACATGTGAAAAAGACTAGTACTGTTGTAACTTAAAGCCTTTGTTTTTTGGAGTGTTTTGAGTGATTACACAAATCAGAAATGCCGTCAACATTTCTGCAGCGCTATTTGTGTTTTCATCAGTCGATTTATGCGTGTGTGTGTTTGCTTTCTAGGCCATTGCCACTCAGCCATGGGGTCAGAAGTTAATGATCAGCACTCCCAGTTTCATGGAGTTCGTTTTGGATCGCTCGACGGGTCAGACAAAGGAGGCCAAAGATGCTAAGTTTGAACTGGTGGGGTCACTTGTGTGTTCGTCAACGGCAGCAGAGATCCTGGGCAGCCAGCATTACCTCCGCCTGAAGACTTATCTCAGAGAGGGACCTTACTACGTTTCAGCTGTGGCCTCTGTCAGCACAGAGGGAGCGGACTGATTCTATAACTCCGACACACTTCATGGGTTTCTGGTCGATGCTTAAGAAATGGGTAAGTGCCTGAATGAACTAAGCTTGGGTCAACACATCCAATTATAATAAACTCCTTCTGTGATATATTCAGAAATACTTCAAGTCAGGACGTGGCGTTAAATAGCTCAGTTGATTAAAACTTTTTTGACATAATTTCTTGTAAAATTCATAAATGAATGGTTTAATTTATTTAAACGTATTTAGAAACAAATGAATAATTCATCTTTACTCGCCATGCCTGACTCTTCATCTGATCTTCATTTAGGTTCATTACAAACATTAATATGCTAATGAGGCTGTTTCTGATTATTTGTTTTCCCTCTTACTAAAGGGAATTGAAATGTTGGGTTAACTTGAGAAACTGTTCTAAACTTTTTGGAAACAGTGTTCAGTCTGATTTAAGTGGCTGACTCACTGTTCGCTGTGTAGTGAACATATGGCATGTCCCTTTTGGATTGACTGTGTTTTAGTCATTTAGTTACTACAAGTAGGAAGGAATAGTAAAGTACTGAAATGTCAGACAGTAAATTGACAACATCCCCATAAACATTTTTGACTGGTAGTTATTAATATTAAAGGGAAACTCCACAGTATTGTACAATCAATTCGAGTTTAAATGTCATTAGGAGTCTTACATGGCCACTGAAAATAACCATATGCTGTCTGTAAACACTGGGAGATCAGTGTTTGAAACTGTGGTTGTGGAGCTTAAAAGACTTGGGTAGAAGGCAGGGAGCCTCTTGTGAAAGCTGCCATTGAGCTGCATAATGGGAAGTTTAGGATCCAGCGTTTTAATGCTTGATCCACATTGGACACTAAAATTTAGTGTATCTTGGACTATGCCACTTCAATTTAAATTTCTTATCTCTCATTCCACATAATGAGTGTCCTTAATGGGCATGTCCACCCACTTAAGTCGGTGCATCAAATGTGGTGCCATAACTGCATGAGCAGAATCTCCATTAGTGACAAGATGATGATGATGATCACATGACATCAGGTCAACATGGTGCACATGGTATGTTTACACATGCCTACTTAGAGAGTCCTTATCAGTTACTTAAGTAATAATTAAACAGGATTACAAGATGGAAAAATGTACCCACAGATGTTTACCATCCAGGCACTTAACACACACACACACACTCTGCACCACACACACAATTTCATATTATCATTTTCAGCATTTTTCAAACCAAACTGGACTCGACCAAAACAGGATTCTCCAAATCCTTCGAACATTGATTGAATTTGTTTGTCTCAAGTATTTTGTTTACTAAATGCAACGATTTTTTGTAATTAAAGAGGATGAAGTCTGACAACAGATGTGTTTGTTTTCTTTTCATATTTCTGCACAAGGGCTGTAACAAATTATCACACTCAGAAATGAGATTCTGGTAATTTCAAACCACCTTGACTCAGCTTGAAGTTTTTTTTTAAACCAGCAATTCAATTTTTTTTTAGCACCAAATCAATTTTACATTTCGATTTAAGACAGAAAATGCATCAATCTGCCGAGTCCCACTCAAGCTGTGGTCTTATATGTCTATGTTAGATGACGTCTTGTCTATCAGTTAAAACTGAGTGGTTCACTGGAAGCCACGTTGTCCGATGAGGACAGAAATATTGATTGAGGCAAAAACGTTTTTGTCAGTGTAAGTCTGGATCGACCAAACTTACACAATTAAATGTAATACTGAAATGACAAACCGGCAATCTGATGTGAGGTGACATTTCAGATGTTTTTATCCTTGAAATCAGGCGTTTTTCATAAAAACCCAGACACTTTACAGAGGTATAAAAACAAAAGCATGACAACAATAAAACAGCATGATGATTCAGAAACTTCTACCTTAAAATGAATGAAACGATTATAATTGTAACACACTGAAGTGAATGAGTATTTTAAGAAAACAAAAAAGCCTTGTGTGTTTTTCTGTTCATTCTGTCGGCTTCTGTTCTGCATGCTGTCAAAATGTCGGCTTGTGCGCTGAGGCGTCGTGGAGGGGTAGAGCTCGGGAAGGAGGGGGGGACAGCACCACATTGGCCAGACACCAGATGGAGACAGTCATGACACAAGATCACCCAGCTAAATACTTGACCAGGAGCTCAATATAGGAACATCACTTTTGTTCAAGCAAGGTCTGAAGTCAGAATATTTCTCATTTCTGATATTGATATTTTTTTGTCTTTCACTAGGTGTCTTACAGAAATTCAGTCAAAGCACTAAACTAAATAAAAATGTAACCACGTTGACATTAGAAGAGAAGTTAAGTGATCAATAAATTCAAATTCAACCCTGAAACCTAAAAAAATGTCAACCTCATGATGGCGTTCGAGGCATTAGAGGGTGACATGGATCTCTTATCTCGTTATTCACATTCACCGTTATTCCTTTTAATCTGCTGACAAAACGCTGCTTCCTTCATAACGCATCGACCGCGGTAGGATTATCTCAAGATGTGGCTTCTCTTCTCTGCAGCGGTAGAAAGATTCCCCCACTTCAGTCAGAGTGACTGACTCAATCCCAAACATCCATCAGAAGCTTTAAACTCTTCAACAACCTCGTGTCACCGTCACCCCGCTGAATCATACCACCTCTCCCACGTCTCCTCAGTCCTTGCTGCAGTTTGCGTCATCAAATAAACAACCAAAAAAAAAAAAAAAAAGAAATAAAACATCCAGTCAGTCAATCTTTCACATTTTATTTTCATATCATCTTCTGGCACCCCTGGAAGTGAAATGAAGTAATTTGGCTTCTCCTCCTCTTCACGTCTTTTTAAAGCTGTGGTGAAAATTACTCTTACTCAAGTACTGTACAATTTTGATGTATTTGTATTTGAGTATTTCCATGCTGGACTGCTCCAGAGGGAAACACCTTTTACATCCCTACATTTATCTGAGTTTTCTAGTTGCTTATCAGACTCAGATTTTAAATTTTTAAAATACACCACTAAAGATTAAAGAGCAGCACATTCAACTTTTTTTTTTTTGCATGTTTGCAGAAAGCTGTTGGAGCTCTTTGCCACATCTCGGGTGTTTTACGAGACGCTTGCAAAAGAGTGATGTCCTCTCTAAACTCAAAATGGTTTCTTTTCAAGAAGTCTTCAACACCCAAACATCTATAATGATCCAATCATTAGAACTAGCTCCGTGTCACCCAGCTAAATACTGTGCACACGTTCATCCATCAGTATTAACATATCATGGATGAGTATGTGTCAGCTACAGGGAGCATCTCTCTGCAGAACAAATACCTATAACCTTTATCTTTTCGCTGATAAACCTTTGCCACTTTACCATAAGACATTGAATGCAGCACTTTTACTGTCAACGTGGGACATTTCGACATGATTGCATTAATAACTTTGACCTAAATAACGAATCTAAATACTTCTCGCACCCCTGATTGTGTTAATGCATGTTTGACAGGTGAAAGAATAAACGCTTTGAATATAATATAATCCAACAGTCCTGTAATCATTTTCACTTTACGTCACAGGTTTGGCTCAGCTCTGCACGTGTCATGTTTGTCGTCACATGGGCACCTTTTGCATGCAGGTTTCTCTGAACCTTAAACTTCATCCCTGCATCACTCAGGCAACTGAAGGGACGCGGGGGCTCCAGCAGATGGCGCCGCTCTCTCTCTCTCTCTCTCTCTCTCTCTCTCTCTCTCTCTCTCTCTCTCTCTCTCTCTCCTCGCCAAGAGTTGGGTGATAATTCAACAGTTATGTCATTAGGTGTACCGCTACCTCGGGAAGGAGAGCTGTCATGTTCACTGCTGCAGACCTCTCCTCTGCAGAGCATCCCCACCCCTCACACCTTCTCAGCCTGGAGTTGATGTTTTCCTCATTTTTTTGTCTTTTTTTTTATTCTAACGCCCAAATGACTTCATTTGCATCTCTCAGCCTGGCTATTTAAAGAGTTCATCAGCCGTGCTGTCACTTTTTTTCTCGCGGCTTTCTTAAAATCTGCGAAGGCTGGCAAAACGAGAATAAGTCCTCCACAGCTCCGAGGATGCACCTGGATAGGTGAGAGGGTGGGGGGGCATCCGCGCAGGGAGGCATCCTTCAAAAAGAGCGCGTCTCTCCTCTCCGGGTGTCCACTCCTGTTTTTATTTTTATTTTTTTGAGCAGATCATTCCCCCCCCCGCCCCCCTTCGATGCAATTAACCCAGGAAGAAGACTTAGTCAAGGGGGACTCCACGCCGACCACCGCAGCTCTCCAGTCCGACGGCAGCGCCGGCTCTCCGGCCAAAATGTGCAGTGAATGTTACGTGAACCAGTCATTCGTGAACGATGACGGCACCGTGAACGAGCACAAGCCACGGTAAGAGGGCAAAACTTTGGGGGGATCGTGTGCGCGCACCGGAGAGGCTGCTTTTGATTCTCATAACTTATCTTTTAAAAAAAAGTACAGTATCTGCGGGAACTTGTGAACTTCAGGGTTTTTGCAGAGCTTCATCCGCACGCACCTTCATGCGCTCCTGTCACCGCTGCTCTGTGTGCGTGTGTGTGTGTGTGTGTGTGTGTGCAGCTGCTGTCTCTGTCACAAGCTGTCATTAATGCAGACTGGATGTGACCTGCTGTAAACATGGCTGCATCACTGGAACTAGTCATTCAAGGCACTGAATGATGTTGTCATGCACTGGACTCTGTGAGCATCTGTGTCACTCTTTTGCCATTAAAAAAAATCATAATATATATATTTTATAAAGAAATCATCTGGAGAGGATACATACAGATGTGCTGGTAAATGAAAATGTCAGCATAAAACTTGTCACTCAGCGCCTTTTGTGTTGTTTGCCTCACATGACCCTTGAGCTTCAGTGTGTTTGATGAGATCTGGGTGGTGCTCTTTTGCCATTAGAGCTTTGTTTGGTTAACTTGGATGAATTTCACCGAACCACACGGGAAATATACCCTTCATCTATTATGCAATACGTTTGACAAGCTTAATGGAGGGCCATGGCAAACAGGCAGACACAGTGATGGAGGAAAGAGAGGTTTGGGGATTTTTTTTCTTTCTCTATTGATCGAATGAGACTGAAGAACAGTGGCCGTCTACGGTCAAGAGGATTTCACACCACGGCGCTTTGTTCGAATCATAAAGCACATCTCTTCCCTGCGATGAGTAATGTTTAACGCTCGCATGAGTTGTTTTGACAAGCTCAAAGCTGTCAGAAATACCCATCCATGCAGTGTAAAACATTAAACCGTTCGCTTAACGCTCTCTCATTCA
The DNA here is from genome assembly GCA_028564955.1 of Terapon puta. Taxonomy (NCBI): domain Eukaryota; kingdom Metazoa; phylum Chordata; class Actinopteri; order Centrarchiformes; family Terapontidae; genus Terapon; species Terapon puta. Next base: position 11,708,996 of record JAOXYL010000042.1, read on the forward strand.
TCTCATTTCCTCAAGTGGCCAACATCGGTTCATCTCCGTGCGCCTTCACAACCTGGGTTCAAAGGAAGCATCCCATTACACCTCACCCCTTCTTCTTCACATGTCTCTTTGGCTCTTGCAGCTGTGATTGAACGAACTGGAAAAGGTGACTCAGGATTTGCATTGTTAACAGTAGAGGTTGTGTCCTTCATCCAGCCAGCCAGATGTTTCCGTCCTTCAAGTTTTTAGGATTTTATGTATTGACTCTGAGTCCAGGATCTGTGTGTCATTATACCTATGTGTTCCTCAAGCTGAGTGATAATGTAAAATTCAATCCGGTGGTGGAAAAGATGCTCAGATCCTAAAATAAAAGCACAAAAAATCCTTCACTATATAAAAGCAAGTCCTTAGAGTATTATCAGCAAAATGTATGCAAAGTGTCAAAAGATTAAGTACTCATTTCACAGAAAAATGGTCTGTGTGATAATAAATAATTAAATATTATTATTGGATCTGACTTTATTAGATTGTTGATGAACACTGTGTAAGTCACATTTTCCTGCTGTTGCTGCTCCAGTACAGGCAGTTCAGTTTATGGTTTGTGATTTTTAACCACAGGGTTGGGCTTCTCCAGATACATCACAGGATAACATCTGATGGATATTAGATTATCAATAAAGCATGAACAAAAACAACAATGGTCCTACTACGCAATTAATTAGAAACCTCCCCATGCCAACGTGCTGGGCATTGATTTTCAGTCTACTATTCTCAGATATGAACAGATAATGAGAAATAAAATGTTTCCTTCCATATGTATCCTTCAGATATCTGTAGACAGCGTTGTTACCATGTAAACTCTTGCTCTTGCTCATTACTCTTAAATGGTCTCAGATAGATGCTTACAGCCACAGTAGCATCATTTTATTCTTCCACAGAGTAGTGAGCAGTCAGTACATGTAGTGCTTTACACAGATGTTTGTTGTCTGACTGCTTTATATTGTCCGTATGACTTCAGGATTTGAACGGCTCATACTGCAGAGAGCGAAAGAGGCTGATTTCATCTGTAGTCACCTATCAGTTTGTGACAGTATCTTTTTTTTCTCCCGTTTTTTTTGTTTTGTTTTCTGCATTTCCCCATCAGTCCACCACTTGCTCCTTTCCACCCATGTTTCCTTTCCTTGTTCCTTCTCAACATTCCCTGTTGAAACTTCCCTTTTCCCTTTTCATTTCCCTTCTGCTTCTTTACTGTTCTCCTCTCCCTCCTCCAGCCCCTCTCCAGCGCCTCTCCAGACCAACACCAACAGCAGCGGGGTAATCTTAGACATCTCCACTCTTAAGATGGAGCAGCACGAGAGCGAAGTGCCTCCGCTGCCGCCCCGCTTCCGCTTCAGAGACCTGCTGCTCGGGGACCAGAGCTTCCAGAACGATGACAGGTAGGCAACAGTGTGGACGTGGAGAGGAACAGTAACATAGGTCGAGCAGAGCTGTTCAATGTGGTCTGAGGCTGGAACATCAGATGAACTCAGAAGAATCTGTTGTTAATCCCATAGTCCTGTCAAATGAACTGAAGCACCCCTTCATCAACACTGTAATTTGTTTCAGCTATTTATCTATTATCATTACTCAACTGTTCCACCATTTATCTTATAAAGGGAGTTATTTTGTCTTTCATTTATTGCTTTTAGCTAATTATTCAACAATAATAATAATTTTATTTTGAAATGTAGTCATTAAGCCATTAATCCTTCAGATTAAGTAGGTTAAGAGTTTTAACCATATATAGATTTCTCTTAGCTAACTTCATTCACAAGCTAACCACTTTCCATTTGGTCTCATTGGTGTTCAGATGTTAACAGCTGACTCAACTAGTGGACATTTAAATTATTATTTATATTTTTGTAAAATTAGTTGAGCTACTCAGTGCTCAATTAACAGAATATTAATCAGTGCCAAAGATTCATGTCTTCTCTTCTATATATTCATGTTTTCTCCTCTCTGAGAGAAAACTGAATACGTTGGGATTATGACCTTATACACTGTATGTGTCATTTTCTTACTTTATCTATAGATATCTATATCTATAGACCAAAACAATTATTCAAGGTGAAAAATAGATAAATCAATGAAAATAATCTTTGTTTGCGATTTCAAAACAAATCACGATAAAATATTTGGAGACCTCTGTTTTTAACCGCTGAAAATGATCCTAATTGGCATTCAACCCCACTTGACACACTTTCAAGCTGTTTTAAAGTTACAACAGAGTCATTATGCGTGAAGCGTTTACCATGCCTACCGCCTGGAGTCTTAGCATAGACAACAACATACACAAGTGCAGTTTGAAGGGCTCTCTAACCCTGTGTTATGGTTTAAGTGGTGTTTGTGCTGAGGATTTTGCCATCCTTGAAGGGAGACATGTAGCCAGAGAGCGCTGCTGAGTTTGAGCTGCTGTCCGTGGTGCTGAATTTTCTCAATCAGCGTGTTTGTTCTTTAAAAAGAGGTTCCAAAGTAAATAGGTGTGAATGTGAATGTGTTTGATACATTCTCCTAACAATTAATTTATTCATGTATTTCAAAAGTTGGCAATGACACTGTGACCTAATTCACAGTAGGAATTGAAAATGAGATCTCACTATCAGCGTCCTCCACTTTCTGCCTTCCCTCATCCACATTTTCTCCCCTCTTGCCTTCAGTTCTGAGCTCTGCCGCAGCGTTTGAGCTTGGTAGACGAGAACTGCTTCTCTGAGATCTGCGTCATTTGTTTTCATCCTGAGGTTCTGCTTCTAAAGTCTAAAACAAAGAGTCAAAAAATAACTTGAAAAAGGAAAAACACTTGTCCTCCGCTGCAGCAGCGGTTTCCAGCAGTGCTGAACTCAACAATCGGAGCACTTAGTTATACACTCATATTTGCTTTTCCTGAAGGTATTTATTCAGTATAGAATCTTTGGCTCTGCCAGATGGGCCTCAGTAGAGTGATCATCAGATGTAATTTTAGATGTGATTACAGCAGCAGTAAACCTCTTGAGTGTGCAGCGCTTTTTGTAATATTTGACATGTCTACATGACGATGAAAAAAAAAATAGACAGAAAAAACAACAAGCTCTGCCAATGCTTTCAGTCAAAGGTGACCTTTCCCCAGCTGTCCTCCCGACAACCACTCTCCTCTCCTCGATAAAGCTGTCCACATTTTCAGCGCCTACTTAGACAGTTATTATCATTTTTCCGCTCTTCTCCCTGGAAATGAACCCAGTCCTCTGTCCCGGGTAGATAGCGCCGCTGGAGGTGAGTGATGCTTCAGGGTTAGGTTTTTTTCATGGTCCGACGGCAGCCCTGTGTTCAGCAGCTGTCTGTGAACTCCCAAATGTCACTGGTCACATCTGCCTGGGGATCATCCATCACTCAAAGGTTCCTTTCTCAAAGGCAGGCATGCATGAGAAGAAACAACACGCAGGCACACAAACATTATCGTCGTACTATCGGCCCTATATTGTAGGCTGCGGTCGTCTTTTCTCCTCTCATCTGACTGTAATTCCATTCATTTGTTTTCAATTTACGCCGTTTGTCATCTTTTTTTTTCTTCATTGTTCCGACCTAAGTGATGTCTCTCTGTGCTATGTAGGTATAAATTTGGATGTGGAATGCACAAGTGAAAATGTCACACAGTTGATAGACAGGGGACTCTCTGTGAGGGTCTTCTCATGTAACCTGGAAAGCCTCATTGAGTGGCAGAGCAGTACCGGTGTGGGCGAAGCGGGTTCAAGTGGAGTGGCCTCTTCCGGTATTTTCAAAAGCACTGACTCACGGAGGAGGTCATCTATAAATGACTACTTCAGGCTCTTCAAATTAAGAGTGGACAAATAGGTGGAAGGGACACAGAGGAGAGAAAGAGAGAGAGACAGAGAGAGAGAGAGAGAGAGCAAAGCCTCCTGCATTTATTTTTGATCTTCTTCTTGTATACATTTTCTACCCAAGTCCAAAAGGGAACAAACAAACAAAACATCCATCTTTCCTTTGCTGTTGTCTGTGACTTACAATGCCAAAAATCTCCACATCTCCCACACCCCTCGCCTCTTGTTGCTTTCTCCTGGCAGAAGAGCGAAACAGAGCGACAGACTGGTGCACGCCGTTTGGCTTTGTCGGCTATAAGTCATGAGGTCTTCAGTCGACACATGGGAGTCACCTCTAAGACTCCTCTAAAGACTTGGCAGGCTGCGGCCGGGGACACCTGCAGACAGAGGACAGACCAGGGTTCACCTCCTGCTGGTCCATGTCACAGTGAAAGCTCTTAGATTTGTCAGGAGCTGCAGGGCTGCTGGAGAGGAGCATGCTGCAGCAGCATCAGTCAGGGTTATTCCTGTCATAGCAACGTTGCTGTGGCAACAGGCCCGCGCACGAGAGAGAGAGAGAGAGAGAGAGAGAGAGAGAGAGAGACTGTATACATTTCTAAAAATATTCCAATAAGCACTTCATTGCTCAAAATAAATGAGTTATCAAACGCTGCTTTGTCCTTGACTTTTTTTTCTTGCAGCTTCTTGTTTTGATTTTTTTTTTTTTTTTGTCTTCCAAAAGCTACAAAAAAAAAAAAATCCTCATCAGTCAAACAGAGTTAGTGCGGAGTTATTTTAGAGCTGCGGGGAGGCGCGTTGGTCAAGGAGCTCCCACTGTGCGCATTAAGGCTGAACGCACGACGCAGCCACAGGTGTCAAAAGGGGACGATGGATCCGAAGATCGTCATCCCGACCTGGGTCAGTCCGTCCGCGGGCGCCTGGAGGTCGGAGCCTTTCGGGAGTGACGCCGGCCAGAGGTAGGGCCACACGGAGCGGGGCCAACAGGTGCTGCTCCTGAGAGCGCAGCGGTCCTGATGGGAGCGGAGGAGGTGGGAGGGGGAGAGAAATGGGAAGAAGGGGGGAGGGAGGGGGGGGGCACCACGTTGTGAGATGGTTATTATTGTTGTTATTCTTTTTTTTTTTTTAGACTAAGCACATTTACAGATGAGAGGTGGAGGAGGCAGCACCGTTTGATAAGCGCGCCCAAAAAAACTGCTGAGATGCTCAGAAATGCTGAGAGTGTTTTGTGTGTCTGTTCCTCAGAGCAGGTTGTGTATTTTACTGGTGGTAACGTAACGTGGCATTGATGTGTCCGATTAGGGCGAGTGACGCTCCTCACAAACTGACTTGGTGAATCGACCCCAAGTTTAAAAATCAGAAAATCATCCCTGTTTGATCACAGACAGACAGAAGTAAAAAAAAAAGGAATAAAAGAGAAAATGTTCAAGCCAGGGAATTACTTGAATCCATTTTTAGATAGATAACTTTTCTATTTTCAACTCTGATACACACTGTTCTTTGTCATACTGTAATTCTTTTTTTAAAAAATGGATTGATCACAACAAGCTGAATATGGCGTCTCCACCTCTTGTTTTGCTCGACCAACAGCCTACAAGATAGTCTTCAGAAAGACAAAGAAAACCAGGAAATGTTCATATTTTAGGACCATGGTCAGAGATAAAAAAAGAAGAAGAAAGAAATCAAATTTAAAAGTCTCCATTGTTGTCTGCTAGTTGAATTAATTAATCGATTATCAATCATCTCTGCTTTTTTTGTCCATCCAAATAAAACCCAACTATATTCAGTATATTCAGTCTGAGAAAAGCAGCCAATCCTCACTGTGTAAAACCTGGAACTGGGTCATGTTATTTGCTTGAAAAGGGACACAGATCATCCATAGTCTTAATTTTCTGTTGATTCGTTGATTTATGAACTAATTGTTTCATCTCTGTTGCATCACATGTTGCCAAAAACACTTCCAGACTCCCTGCCTTCATTTGGACTTTTTATTGCATTCGGAGCAACAGGTGTCTTTGAGTTTCTGATGAACACCTCGGGGTGGGCTGATTTAATAAAAGCAGGCCTGTTTCAGAGCAGCACAAAGATTTCACTCGCTCTGCCGCAATTAATCGCTTTAAAAGACCTGATTACTCACAGGGCTGCGCGTCTTATTGCCTGAAACTCCAGTGTGCTGCGGCAGTGTGACAAATGTCAGACCACTTCAGCTAGTAATTGTGATGATTATGGGTCATTACTTTGCACCATTATGTGTGTGCATGTGTGTGTGTGGGTGTGTGTGTGTGTGTGTGTGGGTGGGAAGGGTGAGACTCAGAGACAGACAGAGAGCAATCTGTAGGACCCTCATGGGCGAGAGTCAGCCCTCGGTTGAAGTGTCCTCACCTGCAGAGCCCATCTCTTTGCCCTGCTGCTGGCCAGATGTGACAGCTGTTCTCACATCTCACCGCCGAGGATTTCTCCTCCAGTGCTCTCCCTTTCACCTCTGAGGGGGTTTTCTCCACTCCATGGTGTGTGTTTTGTCAGCGTGCACGCCGGAGAGCCCACGCTGCCCTTTTCCTTCCCACTGTGAAGCCTGAGGCCACATGCAGAAATGTGGGATAACTGCGGCAAACTGAGAGGCTTTCAACTTTCCTGACATTCGTCTAATCTCTCTTATTCTTGCCCCCTGCGTTTCCATTTGTCCCTGTCTGCTCTGTCTTCTGAAGGCAGCAATTGGAAGATTACATTAATAGCTTGAAGATGTTCTCTGTGTTGCCAAGCTACCTGCTGTATGAGTTGAGCTTATTCTCTCTGATTGACTCTTCTTGTTCTTCTCTGCTTGGCTCTGTCTCACAAATTAACATCCTTCACGTGCTGTTCTTTCACATTTAACCAAGTATTATTTCTGTTTCCTTTATTTATTACTCTAATTCCTGAACATGATTACAGTTTTCAATATGATTTTTCTCATCTGTAAGTAATAAACCTCACCTGTATATATAGTGATGAAGTGGGGATTTCTAACTGAATTAGATTTATGTATCCTGTACTTTAAGATGAGAAATTTATACTGTGATGTTCCAGTTTAAAAAGTACTTAGTAAAAAGTAACATTTTAGTGATGAAAAAAAATCTAAAAAGGAAAATAGGAAGGATGTAAATAACAAAAAAAAATTTTCACTAAAGAGGTAAATTAAAAAGTTAGATATTTTGTATGTAAACAAGGAGGTAGGACCAGAAGAAAGAGATTAAGAGAAAACTTCATCTCATTTTATCCTGCCAATATTTAATTTCCTTTGTCATTTAGTTATGACTGTATTGTGGGCTAAAATAATTCTGAATATGATAATAATGATAATTTTCTCTTTTATTTTTAATTCTTAAACTATCTTCCCTACTGTAACACAGCTTGTCTGTGGTCTAAACTGCATGTCCTACAGTAACCCTGTTTGTAATTGGGAACAAAATCAGAGACTGATAATTGCCAAACCCTCCTCGGGCAGGTGATTAGAAAAACAGCATTATGAATATTCATGCTGTGTGCAATCTCACACTTTAAAAACTGCTTCGGAAAACATCTGCGTGGCTCCTTCTGCTGGTGCTGCTGATTCCTGTGTGACAGGTCCTCTCCTCCTTTTCCCTGTTAGGGTGCAGGTAGAGTTTTATGTGAATGAAAACACCTTCAAGGAGCGCCTCAAGCTCTTCTTCATCAAAAACCAAAGATCAAGTAAGTGACTGGTGTGGGTCATCTTCTCAGTCCTTAACCTCGCTGTTGAATAGCTGATTAATGCATTAGAAGTCAACACAGCAAAGAGCTAAACCTCAAACCCATGCGTAATGAGGCGCAGATGCATCGAGGAAAACAACAGTACTGAAGTATCTCTCAAGTTTCTTTCGTAACAACCATAGATTCAGAGAAATACCACTGTGCTGCTCAGACTGTAAATCTGCACACACTCTTATACTCACTGCTGCGTCTTATGAGTCACAGTAAATCACATTATTGCTGCAGTGCTGAAGTGTTGTTTGAAGTGAGTGTTTGTCTGTGCAATGAGCTCATCTCTCATCTTCAGGCCTTAGGATTCGCGTGTTCAACTTCTCCCTGAAGCTGCTCACGTGTCTGCTGTACATCATCCGAGTGGCGACAGACAACCCCAGCCACAATGTCACCCACAGCGCAGGACAGCAAAACGCCCCCAGTGGCAACAACAAATGGTTCGTTCACACCGGGAGGAGAGTGTCTAAGTCAGGTCGAGATGTATTTGAAGCACAATATTACACCAGTGATTACTAGGAAGTAATCAGAGCCTTTGGTGGAGTAAAAGCACTAAGATCACATATAAGATTAAGATACTCAAAGAAAGGGAATGCATTTAAAATGTAAAAGTACATAAGTGTAATCAGGAAAATGTACTGTAAGTAATTAAAGTAAACATACACAATGCAGAAAAATGTCCACTATAAATGTTTGATTGATGATTTTGTTTTATTATATATATTTAACAACATTACTTAGAAGGAAAGTAGCAAATCCTCTCATTTGAAGCTGTAAAACTATGGAATGGGTTTTACAAGGTTTAAAAGGTTAGCAAAACAATGGCTAATGAATTTTCTGTCACTTAATTGACAACTCCATTTGTGCAGCTTCACTTTTTTTTTTGTAAAAATGTAGAGGTAGAAAGTATCATTAAATGGACATACTTAAAAAAGGTACACATCATTATCACAAATACTCTCAATGTACATTTATTAACTTTCCCCTCTCCATTATTGTCTTCTTTTATTTACCATCACCACTCTCCTGCAGTGTTGACTGCCAGTGGACCGGATCAGTGCAGGACAGAGAAATTAACTGGTGAGCAGCAGGAGTGGTTTCTTTTAATTGCTCAAATTGATCGTGGGATCTTGAGTAGGAGCTATATGCAGTGTGTGCTCTCTCAGCTCTTTGTTTTGTGTCTTAGCTCATTTCACGTTATTCTCTTATTAACCCCACATGACATGAGTGTTTTCATAATGAGTATTGTCTCATACTCTAATAATACCCACCTACAGATATAATAACTGACAGCTTGCTCAAGTCTCATTTTACTGTATTTATCACACTGATGGTATAAAAAGAGAAAATGCTTTTTTTCCCCTGATGTTTACTGAATGAAAGTTTTGTTGATGTATGCTATTTTGTGTTGCTTGACAGGGGGTTGATCTTTTGGGTGGACAGGAAAGTTCCCGTCTGGGCCATTCAAGTCAGTCGCAACATGTTACAAACAGAGAAAAATAAAAGAAATTAGTCAAACTTTTATATGAACTGAGATGATCAAATATTGGTGTTTATTTTCTCTTCTCTTCTGTTTTTTTTTTTTTTTTTTTTTTTTGCAGGTGATTGTAGCCATCATTAGTTTCTTGGAGACTATGTTACTGATGTATCTGAGCTACAAGGTAACACACACACACACACACACACACACACACACACACACACACACACACAATAAACACACACAGACTTCAAGCACATCAGAGTGATTAATGTAATACAGCCTGTACAATTAGTCTCTTACAGTCTGCATGATTGACAGTCCATAAGTGGCATAATTAGCCCAAGTCACTTGTCACGGCTGCATTAAGGATAGATGGTAATTACAGGATCTGGTTGAGGTGAAAGATTAAGTGGTCGTGAAAAATGACAGACTACAATTAAGAAGCGTCTCTCTGCGGTGACTCACTGTCTATTGTGTGCTTACAGGTAAAGCTGCTAAAAAGTCTGCATGTCTTTGATTTTAGGGGAACATTTGGGAGCAGATATTCCAAGTGTCTTTTCTCCTGGAGATGATCAACACGGTTCCCTTCATCATCACGGTAAAACATTAACCACAACGGCAGACTCGAACCAAACCCTTTTAACTTCGGGAGAACGTGCACTCTGTTTTTACAATGGTAGCTTTCAGGAATAGTAGACTTAGCTTTATGGACATAGAAAAGTGACCATTATAAATTTAAGTTTGTTCCTGTGCAGTGCATTTGTTTTCAGGGCTGCACTGGGACAAACAGTCATCACTGGCGTTTTTTGCCTTGGCTGTCTGTACCAGCAGTCCTACTTAAATATGCATACTGTATTATTACCCCCACACAACAGAGCAGAGAGTGATGAAGACAACTGTTCACATTTGTTTTTGTTTGTTTGTTTTTTAATACTGAAAATGAAAGTTAGATCAGCCCCAACGTGCATATTCTTGCTGGGAAAGTGCCCAGTACGCCAGATTGTTTTGGGTGTTACGTGTTACAATTCCAAGTTTCCAAGTGAAACATCTAAGCAGCAACACGCATTTCCCATTACTGTGGCGTTTTTAGCTGCTGGTGGATAGAAATCAGCAGCTTTTTAATTTGCCATTTTGGTTTATGACCAAATATTCTGCTAAGTGCTGCTTAGTGCCAATAAGCAAAAAATAGCGTATAAAAACAATAATAGCAAACACACTAAACTAAGATGGTGAACATGGTAAACACCCACCTAACGTCAGCACCACTGTGCTCCAGCCTCTCAGATTTGTTTGCTTAAGCCTTGGACACTTTGCCTGCCTTTCGTATGTGTACAGTGTCAACCTTTGAGAATAACAGCAATAAAAAGGATTGAACCCCAGCACCACAGCCATTTTAGTTGTAAAGTGTTACATAAGATGAAGCCTTTAAGTACCAGTGCGTGCAGTATTTTGAGTCAGCGGGGTCAGACATTCACAGCAACAACAATATTAACAACTGGAATATGACTAATATTAGCAACAGTTGCAGCGGGAGTCAAGCGGGCCCCCCTGTGGCAGGTGGTCCGTAACAAACATCCACAGGAACCTGCAAGATGTGGGAGAACCTGGAAGAGGACGGACCATACAGACTCTTTAGAGACAGACGCAGCATTCACCCAGATAGAGATATGATAATATGCAGACTAGGGAGAAAGGGAGAGAGGAGGAGAGGCTCCATCTCCAGCGGGATGATAATCTGGATACGTGTCTGGATGAGGCACCGAGAGCCTGGAGAGGAGTCCCAGGACGGTGATCCAGCAGAGAGAAGCCTGAGTGAATGACAGGAGAATGAGGAGCAGGTGAGGGAGAGACAAGGAAAAAGAAAAATATACATACTTGGTAACTCGTGGAAGATAAGAACAAAACAGAAGAGGGTGAAAATATTGCAGAGCAAATATGGGCTTTAAGTACTTATTTGCTGTATTTGCTGAACTCAGGTTTGAGTGTGCGATTGGCACGGTTGAAGAAGGTTTTAACCGTGAAATTTTCTCCATGAGAGAGGTAAAGTGTCTTACTTTCTCCCCAGATCTTCTGGCCCTCAATAAGGAACATCTTCATTCCTGTGTTCCTCAACTGCTGGCTGGCCAAGTGTGCTTTAGAGAACATGATTGTGAGTGAGCAAACGCATTAGCCTGATTGTTTCTCTTAATGACTTGTTTTTAATCAACATTTTAATGACTTTGTTAAGGCAAGGTGCTCTGAGTCACATAACGCTGCATCAGCTTGTCTATCACAGCCATCACATTCCTCCGCACTGATTCGCACTCTCAGTCATTCGCAGCGCAGCAACAACATCCTTCCCCTGCTCGGTCCTGCTCTGATTGTGTGTACCCTCAATAGCTTCCACCGGGGGATCATTTCTAATCATTTCCGCATTTTATCGCCTTGTTCTGTATTTCATGCTGTTCAGCTATATTGCTGCAGTGGGAAGCTTACAAGGGTAGAACCATAATGCCATCTCCATTTGCAATAAATTGAGCTAATGATGCGGGTGATTCCTGGAAGAACTGACATCAGTGATCAGAAGAAAAAAAGTGATTTTATAGATTCAAGTTGATTGTCTTTATTTTAGGGGAGCAGAGCTTCGAGGATTTTAGCTTCAAATGTTAAAATATGCTGTTGTTATTGGGCAGAATGACGTCCACAGAGCAATCCAGAGGACAAACTCGGCCATGTTCAACCAAGTCCTCATTCTCATCTGCACCCTGCTCTGCCTGGTCTTCACTGGGTGAGGCTTATTTCTTTTTTTATTTACTAAATTGTGATGATGTACTGTCTTATATGAAGTCATTATTAAACTGTACATATCAACACCTTTTTAACAGTCTCAACAAGAAATGTGTAATCAAGATTTACAGGTTGCAGAGCTTTTGTGTGAGAAGCTATAAACCATCATAGACACCATCACAGATAGCTGCAATATAAGGCAAATCTCAGCATGAAAATACAAGGAAAATTAGTAATTGTGTCATTACACTTTCATTTTCAAGTCCTCAAATTTCCAATCATTTCCTGTGAAGTTCCCTGGAAAGCAGGACTCATGTAATTTGCGTCTGATTAAAGAGAAAACAGGCTGTGATTACGTGGCACACTTCCATTTAATTCCAAATGCTAATCTAGTGTAACTTCAAACTTGAGGTTAAGTCACTTTTTTCTGATGTTAATGATTAATGGATATTTATTTAAGAAATATATGATATATCATTATATATATATATATATATATATATATATATA
>JAOXYL010000042.1:11780799-11805952 GCA_028564955.1 Terapon puta
GCAGAGATGGAGACCACAATACCAGCTTTGTGGAGGAGGAGGGTGGAGGGAGAGTTTCAGTGTGCGAGTGTGTGCACACGTGCGGAGGCCTGTGTGGAGGTCTGTGTGTGTGTGTGTGTGTGGAGTGTGCAGATTGTGAATTGGTGGCCCTGGGCTGGATGCATGGGCTCGTCAATAGCTCCCCCTTGTCCCTGCAGACCAGAGAAGCGCCTGCTGTGACCACATGCCCCAGGGGTGAATCAGGCCACCCTTGAGCATCTTTATAGTTGTATAAAAAATTATGCCACATCTGTATAAAATTTAAATGTTTTAAAAGTCTGCTTTACGAGAGCCTTTTCTGTCTAAAAACTGGTGTCCCATTTTCACCCCTTCTATTGTCTTGAAGGTGAATCAGCAGACTCCAAGATTTGCATATGGGTCAGCAAGAGGTTGTTGATATTGGACGTCTCACCCACAAACTGTTAACATCAATCCACAGCCTAAACAAACAGCCCACAATCTGCCTCTCTGTCTGTTCCCACTTGTTTGCCTTCAAATTTCTGCACTTTATTCCAATTAATCTCACTCTCTTGACATCCAATCCAATTACATTTCACAGCCATCTGGCTTTCTAATGGAGATCATAAGCGGGTAAGGTGGGGGGTGGAGGTGGAAAGGGGGGGAGGGTGTAGCCATTCAGAGAGCAGGAGACAAGCCTTTTGGAAGGGGGGTGTTGGTGGGGGGGGTTATGGCAGGGGTTTGGTGTGTGTTGTGGTGTTTGGGGTGGCTGTGGCATGATGGGAAGCCCCACTCAGATTAGTCACACAGCATTATTCTGACTGCAGGACAATGGGTGACGGGCGGCGGGCGAGCCCCAGCTGTCGCCCATGAAAGGGCAGAAAAACAAGATTTAGGACTGGACGCGTCCTCTCACTTTGCGGGAGAAGGGGTCCTGCATTCATTAACGGGCCTACTGATGGAGGGGGGGGGGTGGGCTTTTGTCTGGCTACCCTTCTCTCACCTCTCTGGAACTGCGCTCTCTTTTTATTTCTTCGCTTCTTAAACTCTTTTCTCTTTTGGGGAATGTGTGCAGCCTCACGGCGAAATGTGGCTCCTGGAGGGGTACGGAGAGCGCACACCGGGCCCAGAAGAAACTCAAGGGCCTCTGGTTGCTGGGCACGGGGCCCCGCTCAAAGCCAGGAATGAAAAGGGGGGAATATGTGGCCCCTTTTCTTTCCGTGCTTTATAAAAAAAGGCACTTTCAAGTACCAAAATCACACTACACTGCACCTCTAAGGCCACACAAATTCCAAAACACAGCAACAAACGGGACACAAAGGGACAACTGGGAAAAAAAGTGTCTGCAGCTCAACATCTGGTGCGCATGCTGCTGCTTTTTAAGTCTTCTTCCAACTTACTTGCACTCTCCATTTCCATTCGAGGTGGCTTCGCACCTTCCTCCGTTCAGGCATGATTCAGTTGGTAGGGAGCATTTCAGACCTGTTGATCAACATGGAAAATGTCACAACACAACTCAAAAAGTAGACAGCAGTGGTACATGATGCTGGGATTAACATGTATTACAGGAATTATTAATCTCTCAATGCATCTTTATTCAGAGGAATTTCTATTTTAATGCACGCAGGGTGCCTCTTTAATTGATTTGTTACACAGTTGTCCGTGGGGGATACTGGGCAGCCCGTGGTGGACACCGGTGAGGCTGGAGCGTGGTGCGTGGCTTTCTTTTTTTTTCAGGTTGGGGAGGAGGAGGGATGGGGAGGGGGGGGCGCACGCTTTTGCGGGGAAAGCGCAGCAGCTGCGGGGCTCGGATGCGGAACAAAAGAAATCAGAGTCCAGCACGACCCATAAAACACTCTCCTCGGGCATTGTTTACCGGCAGACGGGAATAACAGCACCTCCTCCACCCCCACACCCTCCACAACACTCTCCCACACATGCAGACAAAAGGTCCCCCCCCCTCCCCAAACCACACACACACACACACACACACACCCGCGTCCCCCCTCCCCACCCCAGCACACGCACCAGCTTCTATTATCCTCCCTGTTATTTAAAACCACTTCTTAGTGCAAGTTAAAGGTTTATCAGGTCAAACATCCTGAAACTGAACACAACTACTTGAATCTTATTTTTATTTTTAAAAAAGCCAATAAAAAAGATATGGTGCACATAAGTCTGTGAGGGGTGACTGATGCGTTGCAAGTGTGAGACTGGCAGCAGAAGTGCGACTGGTTTTCCTGCGCAGACAAAACCAACAGTTAACTCGGGTGAAATAAAGTCTCACCGCAGCCAAGCGCGCCGCAGCGTTTGGCTCCTGCGCCCGCAGTGAAACCATTCCCACGACCTACAAGAGGCTCTTAAAATAACCCCCGAAAGCCCCCCCAAGAGATTTATTAGAATCGATCAGCCCCATTGCTCTCGGATCTTCCTTGCACATCAGTTAGAAATAAAGCAAGGTTGGATGAGTGAATTTAAAGCATTTACTAACTTTTTTCTGAGCACAAGAGGAAGTTTCAGTGAGTTTTACCTGCAGAAAAGCTTTCTGAGACATTTTTATTTATTTACCTTGTGAGATGACGATTGCGGGAATCAGAAATGTCAGTTTCACAAAGAAACGATACATTCCTCCTCTTCAGCTTCACAAATGCCGTTGACTCCCACGTAGGGTTTGCATAGATCCGCAGTTTGGTATACTCCAGATGTTGGCTTGAAATAAATATCCTTAAGTTTCAAAAAAAAAGAAGGGGGGAGTAAATCCGGCAGAGGAAGAGCAAAAGTCTTCAAGAGGACTCAGTTCATGGATGTTCACCTGGTGCTCTCCGAGTTCTCAATGAAATCTGCAGGCAACTCGACAAGTTCCTCCCACTCCTCTGCCCCCCTCCTCCCCTTCATGGCAAATAAAAGCTCTCTCTCTCCCTCTCTCTCTCTCTCTCTCTCTCTCTCTCTCCACATGTTGAAGAGGCGCACCACTGTCCAATAGTGGAATAGTAAAGTACATTTAGTTCTTACAAGGATTAAAGGAGTTTTACTGTCATTTCAACACATGTTAAAACATGGGATGGAAGGAAATTAGTTACCCTGGTCTCAATAAGCCCAACAAGTAAAAGAGTATACAAATAGAATAAGAACTTGCTAACTAAGTATAAATACAAAGTAAGCAAGACAGAAAAGTCAATATAGGAATAAAATGAATATAGGAATCTAAAACGGTATAACACTATAAAATGAAAATGAAATGGAGTGACAATGAGATGACAACAACAACAGTCTGTATCATTGAGGTAGTGTGCAAATGGAAAGTTGGAAAGTTTAAAGTTACCATTTAGAGGTTTTCATACTTCATTATTTCCACTTTTCATACTAAATATCTGCTCTATCACACATAGGCGGGAAATAATGTACTTTTACTCCACTATATTTATACTTTAATTAAATAGGTTTTAACATTTTATCTGAATCCAGTAGAAAAACAGTGCACAGTGCACTAAATTGTAGTAAACTCTAATAATACATAATAATACAGTGGACTGTTTCCTGCATGCACTTAGTTTTGATACTTTAAGCACATTTAACTAACTATTCTTATTTCAGTGAGATTCAATATGCAGGGTGTGCACTGGAGTGTTTTTACACTGTGCTATTGCTAATTTTGTTAACTTTTTAAAGAAAGGATATGATTATTTTTTACATGACTGAAGTAATTAAGTGCCTATGCACAGAGGTACTTCTCCATTACTTAAGTATATCCATTTTTTGTTACCACTAATAGAATATGATCAAGTTTTAACAGATGTTTCAGTTGTATATAAAGTATGTAAGATGGTCTGAAACATGGCTAGCTGAAATATCAAAATGGTACCTAGAGTTAAATGTATCAATTATGATATAATGTACAATACCATCCCATTATAGAGAGACATTAAGCTGCATAAGAAGTATTTCTACACTTGTTGTAGTTTTAAACGTTTGGTATTTTACACTCTGAACACTTTTTGTGGTAATAAGTGTTGCCAAATATCACAAATCTATCAATTTAACTCGAGGCAAATGCAGTATGTTTTCTATTGTTACACTCACTTGAAAAAAATACTTAACTACTTTTCCACCACTGATATTGGAGAAGCAGAAAAGTCAGAAAGTAACAGTAAAATGGGATGAGTCAGTCCAACGCGCTTCATCCTTGTGCATCTGTGATATGAGAATCTCACTCTTCACCTCTCCGCTTGAAACGTGATATTTCTGGCTCCAAACCACAAAATGTTAGTTTCATGAATTAAGGATACATTTCAATTCCTGTTACAGTTTCATTCTCACATTGTGTGCCAGAACCTTCAAAAACACATTAACACTGCTTGCAATCTTTGTAGTGAATTACTTCCACAAGCAAGGCATGACTCTCCATTGTGTTTCCAACGTATTGCAGTTACAGCAACCGGAGTTGTGAGTACACTGAGAGTGTACGTCTGTGGCAGATTCCCACTTTTCTTTTTTTTTCCTCTCTCGGGGCGAGTGAAACTGTCAGAGAGTAGCTCCAGAGTTTCAGCACCCCAGGGCAAAGATTATTTTATTATGAAGCCCACGCACATGCTGGTCCTTCTGTTGGTGTAATTGCCAAATGGACCAACGCCAAAAGGGGCTAGGTCTCTTGAGGTGCACGTAGTGTGGGAAACACTGGGAGAAAAAAGAGGGAAAAGAGGGAGTGTGAGCAATCAGCTCCTCATTTATTGCATAACCGAGGAGCAAATGTGAAGTGTAGAGGGAATGTGCTGGAAATATGAAATAAAAGAGATGTGTGCGGGCATGTCGCGTGATAGTAGGAAAACACCTGACCCACCGTGAGAAATGTCAAAACTGTCAGGCACACGCTCAGCTCAAGTCATGCCTGCTGTTAACACATGCCCTCCTGCATCCTCAGTACACACAGCAAGGTGTGGTTTGGTCTTTAAATCAGAAAGTGCTGATTTGTCAGAGGTGTCTTTTATCTGTCATGAAATCGGAGCTCGTGTTTTTGCTTGTGAGACTCTCCCTGACTTGAGATACTTATTTGTTTTGGAGGGGGGTAGTGGGGGGGGGTTAAGGCCATGAGAAAATGCTCTGTAACGGATTCACAAGGTTGAAGAGAGGAAGAGCCAAAGCTTGGAAAACAAACTTTCTCAAAGCTTAATATAGAAACAAAACCCAGAGAGGTCCCTCACAAAGTTCAAGAAATCAGGGTAATTTCTCTGAGATTAAATATAAATGCGACTGCCCTCTGCGGTATGAACCCTGGCTGCTCAGCGCTGCACAGTCTGACCTCCAGCACGCTGCAGTTCCTTAAAGTCAGACTCCCTTCCTTCCTCCTCTGGGAGCAGGCCAGAGGTTGCGATAAAAAGTAATTCTCATTGACAGGGACTACATGATGTCATCCTATTATCAGACTTCAGTTTGACCCAAGCTGGATGTTTTATTCTTGGTTCACACCCAACCTGCTGAGAGACTCAAAAAAAGCACCATGACATAGTATCAGCAGGAAAGGGCAGTCATGTGGTTAGAAGATATTACTGAAGTCTCTAGGCTAGCATTTTAATGTGGATTCCACTTACATGAATAACCTAACATACTTCTTATGAACAAATATTCAAATTATTTAAAAAGGCAAGTGCAGGTAAAAAAAACAATTAGCTACTTTAGATAATGTTATTTTTTTACGAGTGTCTTACGCACATTATAGTCTTGACTTGATCATTGACTAAATCAGATAATAAAAGATACTTTTTATTTTGCCTTATTCTTTCAAAATGTCCAATTATCTAATAAATACAAATACAAAACAATACAAATATGGAATGCATTTGACAACGTTATTATCTGATGTTATTACAAGATCATTTGTATTGTAATTTAAGCCTTAACATTTTTATTACATTGTCTTTCACGGCATCAATGGTGATAATCAGTAGTTGCAGGTGTGTTACAGATCTTACATTAGGTTCTGGTTTCAAGTTAAATTCTTTATAGTTATTGATCTTTTCTTTGTTTGTGACAGGGATGATTGTAACTAATTTATTTCCAATGCTAGCAGAGACATGAAAACAACATTACTCCGCTGGGTAAACAGGTGAGTTGACGAACTTAGTTGTTCCCTTAACCTTGAGAGCGATCTTTAAAGCATTGTTAAAATCCTAAGTGTGCAGCGCTTGTGGTTTTTCCAGGAAACTTACATCCAGATCATAAATGAGCAGGCTTCGGACTCGTGTAATTTTACAATGAATGAAGAGGACAACATAAGATTAATTAATATTTAGAGTACCTTTGGTTGTAGACTCCACAGATTTTCAACATTTAAAAAAACACCAGTGACAGCAAACAAAAACAAACAAAAAAACAATTGGGTGATCTTGCTAAAACACTTCTTCTACAGCAGCTCAGTCACTCAAAGAAAGAAAGGCTTTGTGCCTAATCTGCTACTGGTGCAGGTACTTAACACCTTTGTCTCTGCCAATCTGATTGACCAGTATTTACTAAAGGGCTTGAGTGAACTGCTTGCTGTTTGTAGAAAAACAACCCCTCTGTTGGTTATTTGAAGATAAGCGATTGGGAAAGCACACCAGTTTATCAAGAGCAACATTGACCGGCGATGTGGAGCCTGTGTTTGTTTTCTCCCTGGAGTATACGGCTCTGGATCAGAGAACAGAGGTCCTCAGGTGTCCCAATTATCACCCTTCTCTGATGGCCGCCACATTCACTTTTTAGACAAGCCTCTCATATGTATGTAAGTCATGCTAATGTCAGACATGCCCAGACACTCCGTAATGAGGAAAGAGTGTTACAGATCAAGCACTTTGCCACATGTGGATCACATCTAATCCCCACATGGTACATCAGCATAATGAAGACAGAGTTCATCATGGAGGTGACAGTATGTGACCACAGTGAGACTCCACTTATCACTGATATAATTAGATGGGACCTCCTCTGATTTAGCCCTGAACTTATAGTGTACACTTAAAAAAAGGATCGAAATCTAGCTAAGATTTTTTTTTTTATTCCATGTATTCTTCTCCCTTATGAAAACTGGCACATACATTACCCACAATGCAACTTGACCGCTGATGCTTAGTTAGAGACTCTGGCGTGCAAGTTGCAGCTAATGTAGCTTTGAGCCACCAGCAGAGATGAACCTCTTCAAAGTCTGATAAGGTCTGTTCTTTCTAACTCAACATCACAACGTTTTTTTTTTTTTATTTTCAAACTTGCAGCCTTCAATCTCAGAAGATGCTGACTCAAGTGACATCACTCAAGGCTACTTATCAGACTTCATGCTACTCTCTCTGGTCACAAAAGGTTCAGTACAAGTGTTTTTTCACATATGCTTCTGTACACAATCTCTGGAGTTCAACTTAAACATGCACTGGCTGCATGTGTGTGTTTGCACATGTATGTGTGTGTGTGTGTGTGTGTGTTGTAGGACAATGGAGCGCAGGAAGGGCCCGGCTCCGTGTCGTCCGAGGCGAGGCATACATACCTACACACACATTTACACAAGACAACACCACTGTTTTGGGTCCTACCCCCACCTAAGCAGCCCAGAGTGAGAACAGGGCAGGAAATGGGCCCTCGTTCACAACTTTGTGACAGAGGGGACAACTGAAAAA
Source organism: Terapon puta (assembly GCA_028564955.1). Taxonomy (NCBI): domain Eukaryota; kingdom Metazoa; phylum Chordata; class Actinopteri; order Centrarchiformes; family Terapontidae; genus Terapon; species Terapon puta. The sequence goes on from JAOXYL010000042.1 coordinate 11,788,434, forward strand.
ACACTCAGTCTCTCTCTCACTCTCTGTCTCTCTCTCTCACACACACAGACACACACCAAATACAGAAATCAACTGTATCAGCAAATCACCCAAAAAGATCATAAATTAGATTTTCTGCCCCACTAAGCAGACGTTCAAGGCCCTTAAGGAGCACATTGCCTGGTTTTGGCCAAGGACCGGCCCAGTACAGCAGGCCTTTACAGACTCACTGATCCGATCCATAATAGCTGCATGAACGGGTCAGGGTCACACAGTTGGAGGCCTGTGCTCTGCTTTGTGGCTCTCTAGCAACCCATAAACATCCCTGTCTGTCTGCTTGTCTGTCTGTCCACCCAGCCTTTCATATCCACCTCCCCAACCAGGCCCAAGGTCTTTCTCTGGGCAGTGTGTCGGTGTGTGTGTGTCTCCCCTGCCAGCCAAATGCTGCGAGGGCGGAACAAAGATACTCGTTATCCTGCTGAACCCGTAGCCCCCCCCACCCCTCAACAACCCATCACACCAAACCCCAATCTCCTCCAGTCTGCATCTTAAAGAATTAATAAGAGATTGGAGAATGTGACCTCCACACGTTTCCTGCTGACACGCAGTATGAGTCTATAACCAAGAGAAGACATAAACTGAAGTCTCCATCTACTGAAGGGAAGACAAGATACTGTGTGCCTGGAAGATGTGTGTGTGTGTGTGTGTGTGAGTGTGTGTGTGTGTGTGTGTGTGTGTGTGTGTGTGTGTGTGAACACAAAGAGTGAGAATATTCCCTATGAGAGGAGATATTTGTTCAGCCGGGGGAATTTACTGATGAGATTAGATGAAGCTCTGGTTAAGGGGTTTGGGGGTGTGGAATGTAAACAAGGGGAGAGAAAGAGTTTAGGAGAAGATGCCCCCCCCCCCATCACCATTATTCATCCTTCCCCTGATGCTTCAAAGACAAGGGCCCAAGTAAGACAATGAGAAAATGAAGTAGAAAATTCTAAAAACTATGGACTAAATTATAAAAAGATCGCCTGAAAGGATTCAGAGTCAAGCTTTTCTCTGTCATAACTAACATGATGGTGCTCTTCGCTCTTCCTACACTTTGGAGAACAGTGACAGTGAATGATGGTCTCCCTCTTTCATGCACGTCAACCATGTTGATGCTAATGGACACTAATGGATCCTAGTATACTTTCTCCCTCTCTCTTTGAGTTGCCAAGTTTTGGGGTACAAAGATAGCCTTCATTTAGTATCAGCCAAAGGAGGACGACAAATCCCACCATTAAAAGTTAATTCTGGTTTATCACAGGATGCGTTTGTATTTTCATAGCAACAGGATTGTTGGGTACGTACTTGAGCACAGCTCTGAATTGAGCTTAACCCCTTAAAGTGTGACACATCAAAAAATAGTCTGAAAATTGAAAAACTGAGATGTTAAAAAACAATTTCAACTATTTTTTGCCATGTCTTTTTTTTTTTTTTACTTTTGATACATTTTTGGCAACTTTTTTCTCACAACAATGTCAATTTTAGAAATAAAAGAACTTTTGCCCATCACATTTTGAAAATATTTTTTTTATATATGAGAGATTAGGCATTAAATGGTTAATTCTGGCGTGAAACTTAACTTGGTCACAGAGTATTAACTTGCTAAAATAAATCAATTTTTCACTAAACAGGTACAGCTGAGGCTCATTAGTATAGGTGTAGTTCCCATTATGAAAAAAGTAAACCTCATCGTGTTTACAGAGGAAAAGTTAGGGGATTACCAAAATAAGCATTCATCATGATCTAAGCAACCTTCAAATCTGTACCAAAACATCCAATAGTTGTTGAGATATTTGAGTCTGAGCCAAAGAAGTTGACAGACAGACCAAAATCGGCATGTTTAAAGGCCCCCTTCTAGCTTGGTGAAGAACAGAAGTTGTAATATACTAGAATTATTTTCATTAAAATTAATGTTTGTTAAGTTCCTGTCTGTCCCCAAATTATACAAGATGGAGACTGAGCCTCTGGTTGCTAACGACAGCCTCTGTGTTTGCAGTTTTATTGCCTATGAACCTTGGGAAGAAAGGTCCAAAAACACACAGGCTATCATTGATTATCATCATAGATGCCATGAAAGACAATAGAATTAAGATCTTTGAGATTATAATCTTAATGAAAAATACTGTACATCAATATACAAATATTTTGTTCAGTCATTTAGCCCACGATACTGTTACAATACATAAAAAGGGAACATTTGACCCATGATACTGTTACAGGGTAACAGTATATGCACTGTATGCTACATATAGTATCACCCTTTATCACACTGCTGTTCAGTCCATCTTCTTCATACCTCCTTGAGTCCACACGCTAACGCTGAAGGCCTGTGTTGAACTTGTTGCGTCTGTACAGTCTATGTTTGTGTCCAATTTGGCGATTGAATATCCAGTGTCCTGAGAGCCTCATTCCAGTTCCCTGCTGTTTATTTTAGGGACCTCCTGATATGCAGTCTGACTGTGGTGACGGAGGGAAACATTCACCAAGGGTCTCTCATCGTGATCCGGGTCCCAGAAGTGTGTGGGTGGGGCGGGATGCACGTAGAAGCGCGACAGACCTTTCCACAGACATGATTGAAAGAGTTATAGGCTCCGCATGAGTCTGCGGTTACAAAACAACCTCAAGAATCTGGTCTGTGGCCTCGGGATGATGAGTTGTGCGCGTGTGCGTGTGTGAGGGGGAGATGGGGGGCAGACGTAAGGAGGCACAGATGCTGAGATTTCTATTTACCCCCCAGTTCCACGTTCATTACAAATCCGTCCAGAGCAAAGCGAATGTTAAGACGCTCCAAATTAACCCTGAGAGTGACAGAAGCAGCCTCAGCTGTCCGTGGTATCACTTTCCATCCAAATGGTATGGATGGGGGTCCGACAACTGTCACTCTGACCTTGTTCCGCTACACCACTCTCCCAAGACTCACTAGACTCTGTGGGGCGGGGCGGGATGAGATTACAGCATTCACAATCTCCCTAGTCCCTCCAAAAACATAGCCATCTGCCAATCACAGATATACAGTCATGATGGAGTAGTTGAAAGCATGTGAAGACACTCACATGTTAGGATTTCAGAGTGTGTCTTTCGATTAGTTTATAGTTAAGAGAGTTGTTTGTGTGCCTCTGTTGGATGTCACCTTGAATCACAGCAGTCGGAGAAAGCTGGTCCACCAGAGGACCGCTGACTGGTTTAATGGCTGATTAGCGAGGCCACGTCTGACTTGTGGAACTAAATGTCAGAGAGATAAGCCACATACTTTCCTCTTTCCATTCTACATCTTCAGAAAGTCGTGGATTACTTCGCTGTCCTTGTGCCTTCTTTCTCATTTCATCATCCGCACAAGTTTTGGGATGAACTTTTCATAGCTCTTTTATTCTTGGATTCTCTGCAGTCGACAGCCATGCTAGCAGCTGTATTTTTCTGTACTTGAGCTAAATGATTACTTGTCTTAGTTTAGTGTGTCAGCATGATAATGTTTGATAATTGTACAGAGCATTACAAGGAAAAGTCACGGAGGGAATGTCATTCACTTGGTCACTATGGGTATTTGTAGAATATTTCACAGCAATCTATGGATAATAAACAACAAACAATAAATAACTGACACAACTGAACTACTATATATTTATTATATGTACACTCTCAGGCACACCCCCTCTGAACTATGTACAGATATACTTACAGTCATAGTTACCATTATTTATCTTTGATCTTCTATTTTTATTATTCTTATTTTCATTTAATTTTATTGAATTTTCTATACTTTTATATTTTCTTATTTTTATTTTATTATTCTTATTTTATTCCATGTCTTGCATACCATACTGTCTACACTGTGTGTTGCGATGCTGTTATTCCTCAAATTTCCCCGCTGTGGGACAAATAAAGGATAAAGATTATCTGAATAAAATGTGAAGACATGTCACCAAAACTAAAAGGTGATGCTAAAACAAAAGTCACCCAATTACCAAAGCATTAGGACGTTCTCTTTGAATAACAAATACAATGGTTATCAAACCTGACACATTTGTCACTGGTTTGGTTCCAACTGACAGCTTTTGCTTTTGCCTTTTTCACCACCTTGTTTCCTGTCGGCCTCTTCACTGTCCAATAAAGGTAAATAAAGGCCAAATAAGGAGGATTATATATAGAAATTCACCAAAGTGATGGATAGCAACAAACAGAACAACAGATCAACATTGCTGTCGTAAGAGCAGTAGTCTTGAGCTGTAACTTCACATTGGGTTTCTCCTTCGAGCCCCGGTGGTCATCTTAGCTGTCGGGCCAATCAGTGAGAGAAGTGACACGGAACATGCAGTGACAGAAGCCCTTAATCCTGCCAATGACAGACATGATATTTGCTGTTGTACTAAAATAAAAACCTATATACTGTATACACAGAAAGTGGATGGTCCTCACTGACACTGGGTGAAATCTTCAAACTCAGCGTCCATTTGTTGCAGACTGTGAGAATCATCCGGGAGCGATCAATTAAAGCCGGAACCCTGTCTTCACATTAAACTGGTATTTGATATCCAATCAAGGCTACTAGTTTCAACCAAGGCCAAGTGAAGGGGCCATAGGAGGGAGGGCAGGGGTCCTCAGGGGGATGCTGGAGGGTGTGTGAAGCAGTGGCCTGCGTGCCGTCGGCCAGCCGCCTGAGGGGGAGGCACATGGTGCCAACAGCTGCCATGGTGAAACGCTAACCCCTCTAAATGCTCCGTCCAGTAAACAACGTTGGGCTGAACACATGCCAACGGGGGAGCCTGGGTGAGAAAAGGGTGAAGAGGGTGAATGGGGCGACCCAGCTGACGCCGTGGAGAAAGGAGAATTGACCCCTGTGAAATGGCTTATTAAAGTGTGGTGGTCACCATTCTGGGGGGCCGACACAGTGCGAGACAGCGAGGGAAACTCAAAACCCTCTTTGGCAAACTGAGCACCATGTGGGCCACACGCCGCAGACAGGAAGCTGCAGATAGAAGAGATACTTTTATTGGATGTATTTACATAGACGGAACATACCACATGCATGAGATGCTGATGACAGATGGTTTTATTTTCCTTGTTGTAGCCAAAGACTAACCATGCAGAGTTTATTTTATCTCTCACGACTGGATGATGGGTGGAAAAGGATTTGAACTCTGCCAAGTATCCCATCACTTCCCTGCTAAATACAATGCACCCAGACCCATGTATGGCCTCTTTTAACTTTGAAATTGATAAATGAAGAGTACTCTGCGAAGCCTGTTGCAACCATTGGAGCTACCGAGGGTTCCCATGCTCTCCGGCCTGCTTGGGAGTGGCAGGAACAGATGTGACATATTCACTCCCCCACTCTGCCCGTCCCTCCTACCCTCAGTCTCTCTCTCTGCTGCTTGTAAAACAATCCATCTTCCACTTGTAAAAACATTACTTTCTTCCTCCATCGTCTCTTCCCATAACTCTCACTTTAATCAACACAAAAACAAAATTAGCGCTAATCTTGTAGTGCGATAATTGCATCCAGTCCTCACTGATGGTTAAATGTGATACTGTAATCCGCTACAGTAATCTAATAAATGCCCTTCAATCTGTCATTTAATTTTGCTCCCACTAAATTACAAATTCCATAATTCAATAATGCACACAGACAACAAAAGAACAGGAATTCAACAAATTAAAAAAACAAATTTTGTACTAATCTTGCACTTCCTTCTCCTGTGATTTTACAGATACTAAATAGCTTATCATTAAATGCAAAACAAATCAGAATCAGCGCTCTTAATATGAGGGTTTTCATCATGGTACTTTGCGTCATGGTACTTTATATCGATGTCTATTGACAAATCAGCTGAATTCATGATTGCTTGGTTTAGTGATAAATCACCTGAACAACGATGCCCCCATCTGGTAGTGTTTTCAAGAAGCTGCTGGTCGCTCTCTCACCAATTTTCTTGTTTTAGTCACATATTGGCATCCTTTATGTGGAATAACAGCAGAAACACAGTTGTATTTAATCAGCACAGTGGTGAATACATAATATTTCAGCTGAGCCAGTTAAAGCCCTGATACTGTGCCTGCTGGATCATCGGCTTCTTGAAATGTTATAGTGACACCTGTATCAGTCAGAGTATACATTCTGGGGGATAATGCCAGTATTCATCAGGCACTGGTTTTTATTTCCACTTAAAGTTTATAAATGCTACTGAAGAGTCCAAATTCAGAGGAATCTGTTTTTCTACTTCAATTCTTACTTATTAGTAAGTTCATACTAGAATCAGTGTCAACTGGAAATGCAGGACTACCTGATTATCTGGTACTGAGTAATGGAATACTTGTGCAGTTTCATTGCAACTCATACTGGTGCCAGTGAATACTTTCTCACTCACTTAAATGTTAAGTATCTTCCTCTAGTTTGGCAGTTGTATTTCATTCTATGTCTCTCTAAAAGACTGCACGCATGCAAACAGTAATGCAGGACCATGATGTGGGTGGGTTTCTCAGGGCTGCAACTTGAACACTGCCTCATTATGACGGGATGTGAGAGATTCTCTGATAGGAGGTGTTCTACCATCATCCTAATCTTTGCATCCTGTGGTGTAAAACCAGGTCTGCACCTGCCCATACAATCTTTCCTATCACTATATTAACCACAACGGTGTGTGTGTGTGTGTGTGTGTGTGTGTGTGTGTGTGTGTGTGTGTGTGTGTGTGTGTGTGTGTTGCAAAAAGGAGCACAGGACTGCAGACCTAAATATTTGTTATTTCCTGCTCAGACTATTCAAAAATGATGTCTCTTCTGAACTATCTCATTCATCACACACCTGCCGTATTAGACAGCTGATTACAAGCATACATGCCTTAACGAGGGTGAACTCACTCTAGGGGTTATTGTTCAGAGACCCTGTGCCATCAACAAACCGCAGGGCTCAGGTTGATATTTGGGGGATTATCGAGAGTTTAGACAGTGGTTAACCAAACAATAACCACTCTCCTGGCTTTCCTGTAAACACAGCTTTAATGACAGGGTAGATGGAGTCTCTGAGGACACTGTCAGTGTCTCTATGTACCCACAGGAAGGGAATGTTGACAATAGATATCACTGATGTGGCCAATTGCGCTGAAGTGATGAGGTCCAGAGAGTGGATCTTAGATTGAGAGTTTTAACTGCTGCTTTTCACCGAAATGTCAAACACAAGAAATAATATTGGTTCTGTAAGAACTCTTTTACTTTACAGCTTATCGTGTTTTCTCGCAGCATTTTGTATTCTATTAAAAGCTATGTCTAATTTATAATTCCCAATTATTCCAGTATTTCATTCTTTAAACCTATACTTGCCTGTTGTAAATGAGGACAGGAAAAGAAAAAAAGAAAAACGAGATGTGTGGTTGTGGTTAGCACCTATACATGGGGTTGCAGTGGTGTGTACATACTATACCTGCATGTAAGACCTAAACAGAAGCTTCAGTCATAACACCACATCCTGAGCTATGCGATTACACTTTACTCCCTTACACAACTTACAAATTATTAGAGCTGCTGTTATAGTGTGCAACAAACCATTTATTAAACGTGTATAAGTAATGTTAGATCATATGACTATGTCATGTTCCTCAGTGCAGAGCAGTAAAAAACAATCATGTAATACCTTGATAATCTAAGAATTTTTTTAGAATAGTCCATTGGTAATTATAACTTTTCATTGGTGTCACTTATTAACAAATGATACTGAGTACTTAAATAAGCAATCACTTGTTACTGTGGGACTGACTTATCACAATTAATAAATCCTGTGTTTAAATCCTGTGTTAGAATTATGTTAGATCCACATTGAAGCAGAAACAATATGAAAAATGTAGTGTTGCATTGCATCATTGGGATTTATTGCATGTTTATCCTAATATGAGAGACACTCTGACAAGTTGTTACATTAACAGCAACTATAAGGTTTCACACACGTACAGTACAGCTCAGGATTACTCAACACACTCACTCCGCACCTTGAGGACCAGCCAGGGGCTTTCAGAAACGTGAAGGGCTGTTCCAACCTGCCCCATAGCCCGTAGTCTCCAGACACAGTCTGGTGGGAGTGTAGGTTTCGGTTGACAAGTCTGAGCAAAAGTAGATGGAAAGGAGGTGCGTGAACAAGACATAAATCTGTGTCTATCGAGGGTGTTCAATCTCTGCACCAAGTTCAAGTGGTTTCTCCCATTTGTTGTGTGAGTTCATAACTTTTCAAGGCAGATCTTTCCATATCTTTTTACAGGACATGACTTTCATGAATTTTCATATAGGCTCCTAAACCAGCACTTGAGATTGCTGTCACATGATGTATTCCTTGAAATGCAAATAAGCAGAATGAAATATTAAATATGTCAGTGTTCCAGAGTGTGATATAACTTAACAAAATTGAACAAATTTAACAAATAAATCACGGATCCCAAACATCTGTATTTGTTTAAGATGAACTTTTTAGTTTTAGTTTAGTTTTTTATATTTAAAATCTCAGGTAAGAGTAGAATGAGAAATTAGAGAAAGAGAAATGAAGACAAAAACATAAATAGTAAAAAGCTACATTTGTATGCTTAGGGTTACAACAGCTTGTCTCTATGGGGCTACATCCCCGTAAGGTACAGCTGTTGTACTTATACATGAACAAACTCACTCTCTCTTTTTTTGTATGACTCTTTACAACAAAAACAGGTCCAATTTATAATTCAGAAAATTCATGCATTTGTACACAGGACTCAGGACTTTCAGATTTTTAAAAATTATTTATTTTATTTTGGGGTTACTCAACCATAGTCTACAAGTGAAACTGTTCTTAAAACAACAACAAACAGTAAAACCTTCTAATTTAAAGGTAAAATAATATACCCATTTTTTGGCTTAACACAAACTGTCATGTTGTGTTCCAGCATTTAGAAGAAGGGGTACATATATGTATGTTTGGGAACTCATATGTAACTTTTTTGTACGTATTTTTTTTATGTCTAATCATTATCCCCAGGCATTTGCACCTTAAGTTACAAAAACAATACAATTGTTGGGAAACTATATTCTGCAATAATAACAATATAAATATAAAATGATATTCAAAAAAGCATATAAAGAAATGCTTTTTGAATATCATTCATACAATCAAGAAAATAAATGTCTCTCTGATTTATTGCTTGGTAACAGTTTCTATTATGAACTTGCCAAAACACTCAATTCTTATGTAAAGAGCACCAAGTAGTAATGTAATACACTGCTAGACTAGTCTTCTGTTGCAAAGCTATTTCTTTTTTTTTTTTATAAAACTAGATCAACTTGGTTTGCCCTCACATAGATATTGGATAATATTTAGATAACACCATAGCGCCCCCCAGTGAAAAAAAGCCATTGTCACATTGCCTTCACTGCCCAAATGATGGCCATCTTTGATTGCTGTCTGTATTCTTTGGGACTGTTTGCATAGGTGCCGTAGTATAATTTGTTGTTGCACATAAACAGATATCTTGACTTGAATGTACAAATTTGACTTGTGTACATTATCTATAAATAACTTTTTTGCATATATTACATATTCATGATGAGGTGTATAGTTATTTGCTCTTATGATGTTCATATGATTTTATGTTTATACATAATTTTCTTGAATATAGTTATAATGCATAAACAAACCTTTATACATGAATGAATATATGTATTTCAAATATACTGTATCTACTATATGATTTTGATCTGGAATTAGTTTTGGAGATATGTAGCATGTATGCACACTGATGTAGAATAATGTCTTGTATCTAGCTTTCTAACTTGGTTTACTTGTTCATCTTATCTTAAGCTCAACTGGGATCAGTAGACTCATATATTAGAATGTGCACGTGACATAATGAAGGTTTAGCGTTTCACCATGGACAGCTCAATAGGAAAAGATATCTTGTGGAATGCACCACGCAAGACCTGGGGTCAAGGATGTGGCTGGATGCTATCCCTGCACACCACCTTCAAAAGATAATCTGTAAAGTGTTAATTGCCTAAATGTCCTGGGGAGAAACAACTTGCAAACACCTGCTGTCAGTATAATTTACAACTCCTCCCTCTTTCCAAATGTTTCAAATATTTATCACAATTCAGACTCTGGGTTTGGAAATGCAAATCATCAACACAAATAAATAACAAACGTGTTAATCACAAAGCAGAGAAATATAGCCTGCACATAAATTTATTGAGACAAATACACAGAAATGACCTTTACCAAGCCCCGCCCCGTGATGACGCAGGGGTTGTTTGGCCCATGACGCTGCTTGTACACGTCGCCTAGCAGGATGTGTTCATTGAAGATGGTGGCGGTGTGTCAGACTCACTGTCCTGCACATTTGTAAGAATTTCCTCATATCTATATACATTTCCGACGTCTGGTAAGCGCAAATACACGCCGTCAGTAGCACTGTTTTGCTCTGAGCGTTTAAATCTGGTGTTTATGGCGGGTTTGAAACTGTTACTCCTTCAGTTAGCACGGGCTAGTTAGCGAGCAGTGCTAACTAAGCTCCAGAAGCTAACGTTAGCCGAGCAGGCAATGAACCTGTTAAATTATCCTCGACGAGCGGCCAGCAACCTGTAACTCATTTATTGCTGGTCCTGTTAGGGTTTAATATATTCAAACTGGTAATTTAATCCTTCATAGACTGTTTTTAGAGTTCCTGGTTTCGGGTAAAATCTGCCAACTTTCGATATTAGTGTTTTGCCCCGGACATGAAGATGAACGTTACCGTTAGCTCTCCGGACCTTTTTACTCCTTTACAGGCAACGTTACGTCAACTTAAAGGTAGATTAAAAGGAACCAAAGGCCGGTCAAGAGTTCAACGAATGTGTAGTATTCACCAGAAGTCGATGCCGTGAATGTCATGGGGGTAGCTTGTGAGTTTTGTGTTGTTGTGTCGATAAGTTGGCACAGTTTAGTGGCGGCGCTAACATTAGCTCACCGTGTTGCAACGCTTTAATCTGTCACCTGCAAGATCCGGCATCATGTTGGTGAAGCTCACCTGGTCAGCCTACCTACTTACAAGATCTTTGTTGTTGATCTACTACCGCTAACGTTTGAAATGCCCAATGTCGGTGTGTGTTAGCCGGATCTGGCTTGCTCACCACCAGTATTAGTTTCTGAATAGATATAACACAAATATATCTTGAGGAATAGATATGACATTTTCTCCTTAGACTCCAAAAGGAAAATTTTGGAATTTCAACCAAGTGGGATGAGTAAATGAAACCTATAACCTCTGACTTCAGCTGACTTGGTAGAGTTGTAGAGTATATTGTGTAAAATATATATATTTTTTAGTGTACCCAAGAACTTTATTGTCTTTTTTCCTATTTTTTCTGCATCATCATCCCTCGATCCCCTAACAGGATGTGTGTCGAAAGCTCCCTGTGTTCAGCTGTAAATAATAACAAATGATGTCTAAAGAGCCAGGCTTGTAAAGTAGTCATCAGTGCTATAAAAAAAATAAATAATGCAGTCAAGTTGTAGACATAGTTTTATGCTTAACCTAAAAATCTAATCTCAAAATAACAGATATTTTCGTACATGTGACTGTTTCATCACGCTATTTTTCAACAGGATACAATAAATGTCCCCATTTCTTTATTTTTCTTTTCATTTTTTGAGCAAGGTAAACACTTAACTTTAAAATAAAGTAATTTGACTCAGACGGTGTAACTTAATCAACTTTGGCATTCATTTCAATCAGTCACTTGTGTGCTACTTGATATCCTACTGTATGCATTATTTGTCTTAACATCTTGGCGTTCATGTAGAAATTGCCACGTTGGACCTTTGGTTGAAATACGATCATAGACTGTTACACAAATAAAGGTGTGGCGAAATACATCAGAGGCATGTGTAGCTTTTTCTTGATCACTCCCTCTCTCCTTTTCTTTAACCAGCTTCGCCTGACTTCAGTCTCTTCAGTGACATCTACTAGAGTGACCTGGTCCCCGGACCCGTTAGCTCTGCAGCCATGCAGCCACCTCCTCGGACTGGACCTCCAGGAGCCTCTGGCCCTCCCCCCTCTGGGCCCAATATGTTCCGCAGGACCAGGCCTCACAAACATACAGCAGCGCCTACTGCCACAATGCCACCCGCTACTCAACCCATGACAGACCCTTTTGCTTTTGTGAGAGCTCCTCCGCCTATGGCTGCAGGTGGTCTCCCAACAATACCCAACAGCAACCCCCCACCAATGCAAACCCCACCTAACACCATGTACTCTCAGGCTGCCTCAGGGCTGCCTCCACAACCACAGACACTGGAGGATGTCCCAGCTGTTCCCTCTGGCCCCCCGCCATCCAGTCTGCCAGGGGTGACCCTGTTCAACCCTCACAGTACAGCATCCCCTGGTGTTTTCCAAACTCCCAATCCAGCAGGATATGCATCCTCACATAGTGAACAGGGCTATTTTAATTCAAGAGAACAGATACCATCCATGGGAGCAGAGCTACCACCTACGACGTCAGCCCCAGCACCATCTCAGACACCTTTTAACCATGATTTTCAAGGACAGCCTCCACCTCAGCCTGTGCCCTTCCAGCCAGTGCCTCCCACTGCCTCCTCGGCCCAGTGGGCCCCTGATCATGGAAGTCGCCCTCCATCAGTTCAGAACTATTTTCAGCCCACTAGTGACCCTCCACCACAGTCTTTTAATTTACCTTCACAGCCCCAAATGTACCCCTCCCACACACCATCACCCCATCATAACACCCCAACCCCTCCAACACAACATGGACATCCCCAAATCCATGCTCCTCCCCCTGCCCAGAACCCTGCAAGGGTCCCTGGTTCTCAATGGCCTGACTCAACTGTGCCACAGCAGCACAATTCACACTTCCAAACACAGAACTACTTCAGTCAGAGCTCTGCCCCCCAGGACTCATGGTTCAACCAGCCTCCACAGGACTCAGGCTACCACCAAATGGGGACTGGCCCAGGTCATCCTGAGCCTCAGTCAGAGTCTGTTGGATCTCAGCATGTATCCAACACTGGGCCTGGGCCAAATACTGCCTCAGCCTCAGTCCCATACTCTCAAGACTCTGGTACACTCTCAATGTTCTTCAAAGATAATGATGTGGAAAATGAAGAAACACTGGCTGGAGAGAGAAATAAGGCAGTGAATGGTATGCTTGGAGCATTTCAGCATCATAGCAACCCACAAGCCCACAGTGTCCATGCAGATGTTCCTTTGGATTACCAAGGACCTTCTCTGCAAGATCAGTCACACCTACCATACATGAATGATGCCACCCATGCATCTCAGAAGCCCCCTGATTCCCAATATGACCATGTGGAGAATTTGGAGTGTATCCCAAACCAGGAAGTATTACCCAGTGAAGCCCAAGGCAGCCCTGCGGCTGCTGCTGTAGCAGCAGCTCATGGAGTAGACCAGTTTGAAACCGGGCCTAACCTGGAGACTCCAGATTCTATTCCAAGACCAATGAGATCTGCCAGTGTTTCATCCAACTACAGCAATATGAGCCATGGAAGTGGAACTGGCACACGTCGGCATCAAGGAGTAGTAGGTACCTTTATTCAGCAGGAAAGTCCACGTCTCACTGATGAAGCTAACCTGTCTGCTGCTGCTGGAGGATACTTTGAGCAGATAGACACATCTCCAGCTGGAGATATTGGTGCACAACAGAGCTCCCTGGAGCAGACATGGCCTCCCACACCAAGCCCTCCTAAACCTACCGGTATCTTTCAGGCCAGTGCTAACAGCTCTTTTGAACCTGTACGTTCACATGGGGTTGGGGTGCGCCCTCCTGAAGTTGATAGGGCTAACATGGTTGTGGAAGGAGGTGCAGATTCTACACCTGGCAACCTGGAGCAGCCACCAGATAACATGGAAAATATTTTTGGCTCTGGACAGCCTCTGCCTGCTGGGGCTGCAGTTGGTGTACCTCATCTGGCACACCCAGTGGTTCATTCTCGACCTTCATCTCGTGCTTTTGGGGCCAGTCGTCCATGTGAGAGCCCCGCCACCACTTTGTGGGCTCAGAATGATCCTACTAGCTTGGGTGCTAACATCCTCCTAGCCCCTGCTGCCCCAACAGTTCTTGCCCCTTTACGGGAACCCAGTGCTGATGTCATTCAGCCTCCGGAGGATGGTCCATTAGACCTGCAGCCCTCCCAGAGAGTCCAGCCAACGTCACAACAGCACTCAGAGAACTTGGAGAACCCACCAAAGGTTAGTGAGGCCGAGCCAACTGACTCTCAAGGCAACCTGGGCTATGCGTCTCTCCTTTTGACTGACTCACTCCATCAGCCTGTTTTGATTGCTCCACCTGTGTCCAATTGCAGTGTGATTCCCCCCAGTACCCCTGATCAAGCAGCCAATCATAGTAGCCTTAGGGAAGGTACCTCACCTGTAAGATCATTCTCACAGGGGAAGGGTGCCACTTCCTCACAACCACCTCCAGTAACTAATCAGAGTCCACCGTTTGTCGCTGGACCATTAAGCTTCAGTTCTGCAGCCTCTAACCAGGCCCCACTCAATCTGACCCGAGACAACACAGAAGCGGCAACATCGGACATCACAGCTCCGCCGCAGTCTCAGCCAGCCCGCCCTCCTCTTTCAAGGGGTCAATCATTGGGTGGTGACAGTCACTCTGGTCTCCAAGTTAATCCGCAGGCTTCTCTTCTCACTGCTGCTGTCTCTAATCATAATCAGCCATCAAATTATGAACTGCTTGATTTTTCTATGCACCAATCACAAGCCCAAAACCAAGCTTCTGGCCATCCTTCCTCTCAACATGAGTCTCCACAGTCTAGTAATGGATTTTACCTACAGGTCACCAAAGATGCACAGCAAGGGGTAAGAGTGAAGGCTAATGCCCCTGCCCAGCCCCCAGCTGCTTCATCCACCCCACAGGTACCATCAGTGCCCTCCCAAGCAGCCGCAAACCCCCAACCAACACCAGCTGAACCACCTAAGACATCAGATTCTCAGGCTGCACAACAGGGACAAAATGATGCTCCTGCTGTTCCGGTGAGTGGAGCGCAACCATCCCCTGGCCAGTATCAAACTCCACCACAAGGGCCGGCTGCAGGAAATGCTCCTCCTCCTGCTGCATACCCTCCAGGGTCTCATGGGCCAGTACCTCCAGGAGCTTCCCAGCCAGCTCCCGGAGAGCCACCACGACCACCTTCCTCTGCAGGCAGCCAGCACGGCTATGGGCCCGCTCCTCCAGCACCAGGGCAGATGTATGGTGGCTATTATGGTAATTATGGAGAGTACCCGGATAGCAGAGCACAGTATCCTCCTGGCCAGTACCCACCTCCACACGGGGATCCTAGAGCACAGCAATACTATCAAGTATGTGGAAAATCCTTTTGTGTAAGATTACATATGAATGTATTAACCTGCTACTTTTTGTACATTGCAGAATACAATCATACATAAGAATCTGGTACCATGAAATATGGAAAAAATTGATCTGATTATTGATACTTTTATCTTTCAGGACGGTGCATACAGGAGCAGAGCAGATCCTTGGTATGGAAGATATGAGGGGCAGACTCCAGCTTATCGTGATCCAAACTACCAATACAGGGAGCCTCAGCCAGACCGACCCAGCTCCAGGGCCAGCCAGTACTCTGACAGGCCCTCATCCAGGTCAGTGGCACTGTTTCTTGGTCTTACACTATCATTTGTATGTAACATCAAGTTCATTCCTCACATTATTTTTATGTGAGTTGTTCTGTTTGTTTATGCAAGTTTGAAGTGGCTTATTTAATTAAGGGAATATTTAGAAGTGAAAGAGTTTGGCTATGTTTGGCATAAAGTTCTTGATGAAGATGGTTCTTGTGCACAACCTTTGAATCACCTTTCTTTGTTTTCTCCCTTAGGCAAGGCTATCCTGATGATTACCACAGAGCAAACCGAAGTGCCTATAGTGAATATTATGCAGATTATGCCAAGCACTACGATTATGGTATGTGCCACACAGTTGAAAGCGGTCATTACTTTCTAGTATGAATTTGAATGCATTTCCCTCTCTTGCTCACTGAATTTATTTTATATAGCAATTCAACCCTCTTTCTGTGTATATAAATGTTTTTTGTATAAATCTTTCACTCCTCTCCATATTTTCTATGTGAAGGATACAACTATGGGCAGTATGACCCACGATACAGAGGATACTATGATCAATCCTACTGGCCTAATTATGATGATGGATACAGAGGCAGAGATAACTACTATAATCAGCAGATGTATCCTCCCAGGTATGCAAAGAAATCATTTGCACACTCTGAAGTTGTACAACACAAATGTTTGTTACTACACTGATGCACACTTAGAAAAAGATGGAGCCTATGTATGTGTTGTTGCTGTTTATATGTTCTGAGTTTTACAAACACTTTGCACTCTACTGATAGGAAAGAGGGATATGATGATCAGTGGCGGTACTACCCTGGTTATGACGCCAGTTTTGATGATGATTACCGTCGTCGTGGGGAAATGTACGGTGACGACTTTGACCGGCGCAGCGTCCACAGTGAGCAGTCAGCACACAGCGTGCACAGCTCCCACAGCCACCACAGCAGACGAAGCAGCTTTAGTTCACGGTCACAGCAGGTAAATGTTTCTTACATGCATGTGTTTTTACCTGTAGCTGTTAGACAAAAGTATAATGCAGGGGCTCCAAGGCTGATCTTGGATATATTTGAGATGCTATCCTCTAAACTGCTGTCAGGAAAAAAAAAGACAGTGCTCCTCGAATTCCTCCACCCTACTTGGACACCAACACTACCAGCTGTCTTTAGCGTCACAGTAATACTCATATTACTTACTTGCTAAGCATCTCTTCTGCACAGCATGCTATTCTCATTGAATCTGTTCTCAGAAAAGAATAAAGATGACATTGTACACACAGTTGTGAAATTCACATTGACATAACTTTAGTGCTCTGAAGATTTGATACTCGTGATGAATTATTGCTTCATTGATGACCTTTATTACAATCTAAATGTCAGAAATTAGCTTGGAAGAAGGGTGTGGGAATATGTTTAACAGTCACTTTGAGTTTCCTACACTCTTAGCAATCTCCCCTTTTACTTGAGGGTTGTAATTTTTCTACAAACCACAAGATCAACTGAATTTCTTCTTTTCCAAACAGTACTACACACTTTCTTGCAGAGAGTTGGAGAACTAGAAATATCGAATTGTGAATTATGAAGCTACAGCCAGCAGATACTTAGCTTTGCTTAGCAATCCGAATGGAAACAGCAGGAAAGAGCTTCTTTTGTTTATATCCTTAGAAAGCAGAGTGGTATCAATCTTCTCATCCATGGGTGCAGCTAATATGCATGCAGTGGTTGCTTTCCCATGACTTTTTTTTTGTAACATTACTATTATCTACGCTTTGAAGCTGTCTCATGATCATTCCTGGTCCTCAGCTGCTTCATAGTTATTTAATAATTGCTTCACTTTGTTGTTGGTTTTGAAAATATCTAGGGATGCACGATAACTGTTTTTTTAAACCGA